>JADDOH010007336.1:0-35832 GCA_016648135.1 Agrypnia vestita | reverse complement strand
AACTCATTTTTCAAGTCCCACGTCTTGGTTGGATGCTCCTTTTGCTATTCAAGAATTAACCTCTCCTCTTCAAAACCTTAAAAATTCCTCGCCCGGGCTGGATAAAATATCCTATATCATGATTCAACATTTTCCCACCTCCACTTTAAATTATTACTTATTTGTCATTAATAAAATATTTGAAACTGGACAAATTCCTGAGGAATGGAAAGCCCAATTGGTTCTCCCAATCCTAAAACCAAATAAAGACCCAGATTTTGGATGCTCTTACCGCCCAATAGCCCTATCTTCTTGCATGCTGAAGGTGGTTGAACATATGATTAAAAATCGTATTGATTGGTATGCAGAACATAATGAACTCCTTTCGTCCTCTCAATTTGGTTTTCGCAAAAACAAATCTGTTTTTGACAACCTGAGTATTCTTACCTCAGATATTAGAATATCTCTTTCTCTCGGTAAGTGTACTGCAGCAGCCTTTATTGACATTCGTGGTGCGTATGACAATGTGAGCCCTATCTTATTAAAATATAAGCTTATAAAACTAGGTCTTCCATTAAAATTAGTACAACTAGTCTTTAATATTTTATGTGAAAGGACGATCTTAATAGATGGTCCGTCTCATAAATTAATCAGAAATCTTTGGAAGGGACTCCCGCAAGGTTCGGTCCTCAGCCCCCTTCTGTATAGTTTATTTACTGCTGACCTTGAAGAGTCCATTCGAGAGATATGCTCCATACTCCAATACGCGGATGACATAGCAATTTACTGCTCTGATAAGGATATACATGTTGCTTTAAAGAAGATTGCTAGAGCTCTCTCGGGGCTCAACTCCTGGCTTATCTCCAATGGACTCGAAATGGCCCCCTCAAAAAGTCAGGCCATAGTTTTCTCAAGAAAACATCGTATTTCCCAGACGTCTGTCACATTTGATGGCTTCAGTATCCCACTCGCCAATGAAATAAAATTTTTAGGCATTATCTTCAATAGAAAATTAAATTGGGCCTCCCAAGTAAACTCCATGGTCTCTAAGTGCGAAACGAAATTGAACCTCCTCAGTGCGACATCAGGTGTATGGTGGGGATCTCATCCTTTAACTCTGAAACTCATGTATAATGCCTTTATCCGGAACCATATAGATTATGCTAGTTTTTTGCTTGATCCTCTTCCGAAATATTTAGGAATAAAACTAGACAAAATTCAGTCAAAATGCTTGAGGTTGATTATTGGAGCCATGAGATCATCTCCGATTAATGCATTGCAGGTGGAAACATTGGAGCCCCCTCTCGCAATCAGAAGGCAATATTTAGCTGACAATTTTACGATAAAGTGTTTCAGGGTCCCCAACCACCCTATTCTTGCTATTTCTCAATCCCTTCTTGATCTCACAAAGTCAAGTGCATATTGGAAAGGCAAAACTCCTCCTCTTTTGACTCAGAGCTTCTCCAGATTGGGGAGTTTCATCCCTCGAGTTCAATCAAACCCTGTTCTCCCTATCTACAAATTTCCTTTTTCTAATCACATTTTTTCCCCTAAAGTCAGTTCCTTGGGAATTGACAAATTCACTCCTAACCCTAAGAGAATATTTTCTGAAATAATAAATAAAGAATGGTATGGCTGGACTCAAATTTTCACTGACGGATCCAAACTCCAGGCAACCGGCTGTACGGGTGCTGCGTTTTATTGTCCAATTGATGGTATCCAAGGTATATTTCAACTCCCTAAAGAGACATCCATTTTTACTGCTGAGTGCTTGGCAATCCGAGAAGCGCTAAAATCATGTAAACCAAAACAATCAAAGAAGTGCCTTATTCTTTCAGATTCCTTAAGTTCTCTGCTCAAAATTAAATCCAGCCCCTTTCGGCACCCTGATGATCAGATCTGCATGGAAATTCGGAGTATAATTCACGACCTTTCCTTGGATAAATTTGAAATTGTTTTGGCTTGGATTCCGAGTCATGTAGGCATCCCTGGTAATGAAATGGTAGACTCTCTGGCTAAAAATGCAATCTCACAGGGGGATGCCACATTTTCCACTATTCCAGTGAGCGATCTTTTCAATAAACAAGAAACGATGCCGCACTTCAGTGGCAGTCTCATTGGGACCTCACTAAAATGTCAAAAGGTCGACACTATGCCGCTATTCAGCCACTTATCCCATCTCGAGCCTGGTTTCACAGGATCAGATTGAGCAAGAGGGAGACTTCAATGGTTTGCCGAATGCGTCTGGGTCATTGCTCTATCCGCTTACACCTTGCAAAAATTCATGTTCTTAACTCCTCAATCTGTGAGTGTGGACAAGAGGAGGAGGATTTGAACCACTTGTTTTTCAATTGCATTTTAAATGTCGGTACTCAGTCCCTACTCCAGGATCTTGCAGATCTTAATGTCCCTTTCCCTACAAATATCCAGCTCTTGCTTACAGACTGCCGACGGGAAGTATTGAAAGTGTTACTACGATTTTTAGAGAGTAATTGCATTGAGCTGTAATGTTTATGTCGATGACCTATTGACTAGTTTTTGGCAATAACATCCTTTTACTGGGTGACAAGCCATTAAATTAAAAAAAAAAAAAAAAAAATACTTAAAATAAAAAATATTTTCATATTTCTCTCATTTACACATTTTTTTGGCTATGCTAGGTGATAGATGATACTACATCATTTAACAAGATGTATTTTTTTTATTTTAAACAAACTTGGGTGATACATTAATCCACTATCTGCGCCATTTTTCAATATTTTAAAATTATTTAATAATAAAATATATTCATACGCTTTTCTAAAATAATAAATAAATAATAATTCATTTTCTATCGCCTCAATTTGAGAATCCCGATAAGCTTCAAAGGCTCGCTTCGGCTATAGATAATTTTTTGATAATAATAAAATAAAATACGGGAAAATTTACACAGCTTTGATGATTTTGCGGATAATATTAAATAAAAATTATTCTACTGTAATTGGTTATAGCTGAAACAGGCGCACTTGATATTATTACAAAGGATTAACGGATGAGGAATCCAGGTTATCCTGATAAAGTAAACGAGCATCCCTTACAACGGAAACATTCCGACAGTCCAATGTTATGGACAAAGTGCCTATTTATATTTCTGCTGGAAAACGAACGAAGCTTATTGTATTTCCTAAGCTCTCTCCGCCTTATTTAACGCGATTGATTGACAGCATTTGGAGTAATGAAATAAACGGAGAATTCTGAATCGGAATTCCAGAAAATTGAAAATTATTTTCTGTTGTTCTCATGAGAAAGGCAAGGCAATTTAAAAATAAACAATTAATTATTCTGCCGTACAAACCTACTATAAAACAGCGCGACTGATTGAAAATTGAACTAATCAATAGTACGTTTGGTACTTACAATTTGGATGAATATTTAATTAAACTTTATCAATATAAAAAAAAAAACTGTTTGAAAAATAGTATGGTTCTAATAAAAATAACCACTCCACTTATCTTACCAGTAGTCGTTCAATTGAAAAGCAGTGTAAATTCTCTTTTCACTCAAAATAACCTACGACTAGTCGGAAACTTTTTCGAAATAATTTTATCAATGATAGATAGGCTTTTTAGGCGAGTTGAGGGATACGATTCTCGTAAAGATTGATTCGGAGAAAATACTAATGAATAACATCACATTAACTTGCCACTATCATCAATATTTCTATTGACGACTGAAACCCTCCCTGCTCGATCATAGTGATAAAACAATCTACGTGTTTGTAGTACAAAGTTTGGTTCAGTTAAAATATAAAATCTATGGAAAATTTAATAATTCAATAATTTTAAAAAATTCAATAATAGTAAAAAATTATTAGAATTAAGTTACCTTGGTACTAGAATTAGATAAAATCAATAATATTTCGATAAAAAACAAAATAAATACTTAATAAATAAACACTATCGCATATTCAAACCAGAGCCGTGAAAACGTTTAAGATGTAAAAAATATACAAGAATAAGCGAAAAGCAACTGAAGTTAATGCCAATTAAGCCACAAATAATACAAAATGTTCAATTCTTGATATACAAAATAAAAAACAGATTAGGTAGGTAGTTCCATTATAAAAATCTTTGTTTAAATACTATGTTCATTTATGTTTAATTTTAAGTACTTTTAAGTACAGAGTAAAATATACAAATACAAATTTAAATTTAATTAAACGTATTTATAACTTCGCATATTTGTCAAAGTTTGCGAGTAGCGCAGTTATTTCATAAAATAATATTTTAACACGCTTTTATTATTTAACCTCTTTGTCTGTTTGTTGTTTTTTTGTTTGTTATGGTGGAATCTTGTAATCTATTTTTCTGAATCTTTCAGCATTTACATTTGCTATCGAGACATTCAAGAATGCCATGATTATAATGTTTAACATGGCTCAAAGAGCCATTAAAAGCCAGTCGACAATTTCACTACGTATACTATATAGACCGATTGGAATAGTCAATAGCCAGACCGAATATGAAGATGTAGGACACCGGGTAGCAAAGTTTAAATGGCAGCGGGACATTCTCATGAGACCAGAGGATAACGCACGGGTTAAAAATGTTAAAGTTTAGTCCTCCGATCGATAGATAGACATTTGACCTATGATAACTGCAACAGAAAAGCTTGAAAGCAGTCGGGATAAGCAAATGTGGATATATGTAGAAAAATTTCTGGATGCACAGGTGATTATCGTTATTTTTTGGAAATAAAAAAAAAATTCAATAAAACTCTCACAACGATTTGAATGGGAGATCACCGATAGATTAAAAAAATCATAAAAGGCGATACTTTATTTCTGTTCCTTTACGATATTTCATTTCACGATCACATAGAGGCGGTCAGTTGTAATGCATTGAGAATGTTAGAATTTATACTGCGTACAGCCATAATTTTCGAAAATATCCACATTTTCACGTACTGAGAACTTTTTACATCTCAATTAGTTAAACTTAATTATGAAAGTCTCACAGATGAAACCGCTTATGTCTCGTCTCACAGTCTCACAGATGAAAGAAACATGTATGGTAGTCTTTCTATAGGAAGGCCTGGGTTTACGACCTGTATGAGATGGCTTAAGTAATCACTCTATACAATGCAACGTTCACCAATTTCGTCTCAAGAACATCTATACATTATTAATTTTTTTAATGTTCTATATACCTACGTCTGTTTCAAATCTAAAAACGAAGGGACAGTGCTAGACACATCTTTAGTCTAGTCTCACGAACTAGTGTACACATATTTCTGTGAGACTTCTATAATTTAGCTTCATTGATTATAAAGCCCTCGGGAAACAAAATCCAGTAACTGCGTTCTAATACTTACGTATAAAAATATTATTTTTACAACTCTTTGGTGCAAAGTCGACTTGAGAGTGGCTCCTTGATTTGGGGGCCACATGAGCTTAAGTACTCTCATACGCTAAAAAAATAGAATATAATTTTCTAAGATAACTCTACGTGAGTAAGTACGGGCATTATCCTTGGCTTTACCCAACCCAGTTTCTCCGGAGTATGCTTGACTATGAAGTTGAGAGACTGGAAGGAATGTGTATTTGATTACGCATTTTTATCGATTGTTGCGCGGTTTGATCGATAATCCTGAAATTTGTATGTTACCTTAGACAGCATAAGCATACATTATTTCACATTCCAATGTACAGGACCAACCTGCCGATGGTAATGCTACCGCTATGCTGAACACTACGAGCTACCGCTATGCTGAATATCACTTTGGACATTGATCTGTTTCATATCTCTGAGAAGGTTTCCCGAAGCAGGATTCCCCCACAACTTTGATATGAATTATTTTACATATGTATATGTTAATTGAAAAATTAACATATACATTTGTAAAACAAAGTGTAAAGAATATTTTCTATTCAAGATTGTGTGAAGAAGACTCCTCAAGATTTTTACTATTAAGTAGCTACAAGACACACCACATATAAGACCAGTGAAGTTTTAAGGTCGATAGCGAGGCGTTGCATTCAGTCAATTTTACGTAGAAAAAACCACCAAGTTTTGTTTGAACTTTTATAGTTCCAGGTTTTTTTTAATTAACTCTCTTAAATTACGAACATGGCCATAATAAAAGCTGAATTTCGTTATCTGGTGAATGGTCAATAAATGTTATTATTTCGTTGGGATGCGATCTTATCACTAAAGACCTTGTTTTTGAGTCTGTTGTTTCTCCTTCCTCGCTATCTTCACTGCCATCTCATGCTCTAACGTCATAACCTTTTCTGTTATTTCATCTAATTCTAACCATTGTAAAACATCTTCCTCAGATACTCTTTTACAGGATTTTTTTAAACAATTTCCTGTGAAGTTTTGACCGTTATACCCGAAGTCCATTCTATTGAGGTTGTACTATACACATCAAAACGTATGTAAATTAAAATTGAAATGATGAATATTTTACAGTATTGTACTGTTTCAGAGGTACTCGATCCTTTTTAGTTCAACATGTAATATCTCACATACCTATCTGTAAAGGTATCCTCGTCTTGCAATCTCTTTTGTTCGTGATTTGATACGTACAACCCGCTTATTGTCTTCCACGACCCTTACTAATTAAAATAACATATTCATGATATATCACACTCCCAACGTTCTTCCGGTATTAGAACAAAGGTAAATTATTCAAATTGTATGGATGGGATATATTATTATAACCATGTAAGGAAGCAAATTGTACACAAGACCGGGATGGACGCGACAGTACGTACAGTCTTAACAAACTCCTTAAAAATACCAAAAATTAATTTTTAAATGAAAAAAATTATTACATATTCAGATATATTATAATACCTCTCCTATAGAGAATATGTTAATCTGATTTGAAAAATCATAAATTTAGTGAAAAAAAAACGAGCGAGCCTTACAGTATCGCATATGATATGTAATATTTGACATCTCACAATTAAAAATATCAATTGAGCAGCGACGGAAATTAACATCAAAATTTGAAAAATCTAATAACCATATATCTATTAATTGGTAAATACAAGTAAAAAAATGTATGTGCATTTATTTATTATTGAATTTTGCTGCACTAGGTAGGTACCGTATATCTACATTCGCATTTTTATTTAGAAATGAGTTTGGTCATTTATATGTTTTTATTTATTTTCATAGATGGCGGTAGTGTGCCGTCATACATATTGCGTGAAAACTTTGAATAAATATTTAAAAATAATCACATAAATTACATAAATTTGTGAATGTACATCATCAAGAGTAGTCATTGTTTATATTAATGTAAAAAAAATTAAATATTTATTGGATAGTTTCGAAGATATAAGCCAAAATATATCAAAGTTACAACATCCATGCGCTTGACACCAGACGCGAAGCATATATACAAAATCAGAAGCATCAGCTGTTGGAAGTGTGCGTCTTCGCTGTGATGGCACTTGTTGGACATTGATTTGTTTATATATGATGATTTTCTTTTCTCTTTCTCGCTCACATTGGCCAAATGAAATTGCGCGCGCGCTTCCCCGGAGTCTTATTTCCTGTTTCGCATTTCCGTCCTTTTTCACAAAATTACTGCCACAGATTGCAGGAAAGCGAGTGGAAAGATGTAACACATCAATAAATAAAATAAAAGTCACTGTATATATGTATATATTTACATAAAAAACGTGCAGAGGGAAAGCGATGCTTCTGAGGGCGTTGGAATGACTATAATCCTCTTAGAATATATGTCTTAGAATATAACAGTAGAAAATATTGGTGGGACGGTCAAGGAGGAGGTTTTTTGCACAGGGTTCTAAAGATAAACTATGCAAATTTTATCGGTCGCTGCGTGTTAATTTTATATATGACATATCATTTACACACGACTATCTAATACACGTACAAGTCCAGTACAATATATTTTTGATTTTTATATGATTGAACAAATGCTTCTAACTTGATAAAGTTTTCATTTATGTAATTTAGTTTATTTGACGTCGTATAGATTATAATTTACGTAATACATAAAAATATAATGAATCTAATATGTAAATATTAGAATATATAATGAATCTAATATATAAATATTAGAATATATAATGAATCTAATATGTAATATGAAATTAATCTAATGTGTAAATATTTTATTACAGAATTTATAAAATAGAGTAATTCACTTTCGACAAATAGGTACGTTATTGAAGACATTGTCGCTGTACCCTAGTTTTTATAATAAACAGTATTTAATTATTGTATATATCGTAAATTATAAAAGAAATATTATAAAATAAAATGATCTACAAAGATACCTAATAACTTCACAATATAATAATATTTATTAAAAGCTCAATACCGTAATCTTGGTGTTGAAAAGTAATAAACTATAATAAACATTGATTTACCTTTGCCCGTGCTTTTGGTTTAATATCATGAAATTCAGCTAACATTGTTGAAATTAGTAATGGTATTGTTGTGGGTTCGGCTGGTTTGAGAATTTCTTAAGGGAATATGAATTTTCCCACAAAACGATTTTCTGCTAAGTGCGAACAAAGTCTGAAAATTAATTGTTTTGAAAAAGTTGTTATTGACAGAAGTGGTAGCTTTAACTCCCCGTGATTTATTTACTCGCAAAAGTTTGTTTTGTTTTCTCATTTGTTTGCTTTTTGTTTCTAACGTGTTTGCGTTACCGAAGCCGCCCAGGGAAATTAATTATTTTTTTAATTCTACGAATATTTTTAATTAAGGTATTCACATTTTATAAATCACAGATTTTTACGAGACTGATAAAACCAACCGTTGAATGTACGTGTTGTTTTTGAAAATAAATTCCGAAAGTACTGTCAGATTAAAAATAGTACCTGCGAACGTTAAAATAATTCTGCGCTAGCTTGAACACATTTAAAATTCCACAAAATTATTTGTTGTATATGCATTCTAATTTATTTTAATGTCCTTTGTAAGCTAAACGCATGAGTTGATCTTTTATCGAAGTTAGGATTTGTAACTAGCTCCCTGTTGGACCAATTTGAATTGCTGTCAGGCGGTCTTCTGTGGGAAAGGAGCTATTTTTCAAGGGTTCGGGCCTCTTGAATATATGTTTGCCTGAACATTTCCTGATCGCCATTAACATCAATGTTAAAAAAATACTAAAAATATTCGGAGATCAGGCAGTCACTTGGTAATAAAACAGGCATTTTAAAATGTGGTATTTAAGAAAGTCCCAGAGAAAAACGAAAAAATCTAGTACCTTCAATATTAGGTAAAGTGTAAGCATTTTATGTGTGTGTTACGTATACAGTTCCTCGGGAAATAAGGAAGAAATAATTTTGGTCACATTAATTCTCGATATTCTAAAACATTTGTTGGAAAACGGTTACTTTGTTTGTGTTGCACATATTTTATGTATTTATTTATTTCATATTTTTAGGTAGGTATCGTGTAGATACTGAATTCGCAAAAAGATCCCGTACATGTGTACTGGGAAGTGAAAGGATATTTTAATTTTACCTTTTGTCATGAAGGACGAAGGGAGATTAACACTGATTTACATAGAAGCCTTTGACACTTTATCGGGAGACTCATTGAAGCAAAGGCGTTAATTATTCCGATTTCCTCAAATAACTTTCATTCCCATTCATTCTTCTACATTTCTTTCCCATCCTCTCAGTATCCTTTTACTATTTCAATATTATTGTTATTGATTGTGATGATTTTGTTTTCTGGACTCAAAATTTTGGTTTTCTTCATATTAAACCTTTTCTATTTCTTCGATCTCTATTTCTGGTAATTCTTCAGATCCTACGTTCGATATGCATCTTTTATCTCATTATAAATGATACGTGATGCGTAGAGCTCTGAGTAAAAATTTTCAATGGTTTTGGAAATAGATTCTATATCTTTTGGAATTATTCTATTATTTCAATTATATTATGGTTTCCACGAGATTCTATCCGCTTTAAGACTTTCATATTTTTATTATTTTCTATTGTTTATGAAATCATTTTAGTATTATAGCTCCTAATACCTTTCTTTATTAATATATTATCTTTTCTTATTTATAATATAATAAATATCAGTATCTGATGCACAGCGGATAGCTGCTGTTTGCATCAGTGGCGACTGCTGCACGTGCCACCTGTATAATGCCAAGTATCAGGCAGCGGTCAAATTATCCAAACCCCTATTGGGTTTCCAGTTTCCGGCTTATGAGCCCTCTCGGTGGATAGGGACGTAACGATATAAATCGTACCTAAATATTCCCTAGTAGCAGGCATCATCGCCACAATCATCGGATAGAGACTAAAAGGGGTACATGCCAACTGGGCCTAATACCTGTAGATATACAAGTTGAAATAATGATTGAACTAGAGAACTGCTATCTGAAAGTAAGAAAAAACTTCAGAAATTGGCCTACGCAATTCAATATCATTAAAAATACAGAACTACAAGATTTTCAAGCAACTTAAATAAAAATTGGCTAAATCTGGGAACGGAGAAGTTTTGTGTTGATGATGTTGTTACTACTATATTTCACTAAATGGAATTAAAATTTATATAAAAACTATTAAACCAGAATTTTTTTTTTGAAATCTGCAGATAAATAACAGAGAAAAAGAATATGAAAGTTAGTGTATTTTAGAGCGAAATGATCGACCTCAACTCACCTGCGACGTCACGCGTCTGCATAGCCGGGCGGCGTAGCACGAGCCGTGATGTACACCAGGTACGAGAGATGACGTCACGCGACTCCATCGGACGGAACAAAATTATTCATGCAAAACGTAAATTTAAAATTCTATGACTTAGTTTAGTTTCGTTAGTTTTTGAGATATCTCAATTTCACTTTCAGATTTTTATTCAATTTTACTCAAATTTTAATGTCCATCTATTGAAACTTTTCCACTATCTTTGATTGTTCTCTCAAACACAATAGTCATGTAAATGATGTTGTAAGGCGAGCATACAAAACCCTCGCTATCGTTTAATACACAACGAATGAATTTCACGATACGTCCTTACAAATTACTTACTGTTTAAAAATTTCTGTCAGAAATTTACCGAGTTCTCTTTAACAATCTGGTCATTCACACAAGTTCACAACGATAGAATGGATTTTTTAAAATTTAATTTCTGATTTATCGTCGAGGTCCAACTTATTCTTTTGATACATACGACAAAATATACGAGTTTTCACTTAATGTCGTTGAAAACAAAACAAAAAATTACGGATTTAATGACATTTCACAAAATAGCAAATAAATAACTACACATTTACTAATAGGCCTAAATAATTCCAATCACAGAGATCTCACAACCCTATTTTGCACGAAGATTTACCATACCAACCCAGTTATTTTTCTCCCCTGCTTAGAATTAGATGCTTAATTACTATTAAAAATTCAGTCGTCCGACTCCGACGCTGCAAAAAAGGATCAAATTTATAGGACAATATTTCGAGCTTTTATTTAGTTTCATATTTTTTTTCTTATACCTCGACAAAGGGGCAGTTTAGATAAAAATTTAATACTTTTTTATCAGAAATTTATGTTACACAAGTGTATATATTATATTCAGATGTGCACGTTTCGTTTCATGTGCACGCAGAACATTCTGTACAAGAAGAGAGTACCAATTTTATTTTATTTAAATTGATTTCGTCATGTGCAACTTTTTTGTTTTTAAAAAGTGTTCACTAATGCTTAAATACAATCTTGTGGTTAAATAGTTCATATATCTAAACAATATCTTTTATTGATACGTTATAATACACTAGGAAGAGTGTTGGGAGGGGGTCTTAAGAGTAACGACGTAGACAGGTGGAGTCATTTTATCTTCCCTAGGTTTTAGAGTGCAGTTGAGTAAAATTTAGAATAGCTAGTATTAAATCGATGAGGTCAAATTTCTGTTACAAGGTCACCTTTATATTAAAACATAAAACACGACGAAAGCGTACGAGGCTTATCGATCCGTAAGTTAGGGTTAAAACCGTACGCACATCATAAAAGAACTAAAAACCCCTTTACCGACGCTTATTTTTTGTGAGGAGTGCGTAATAGAAAGCAGAAAGGTTTATTCAAATGGTTCGAGTGTATGGAGTGAATAATTGATAAGTGGATACATATGTAATATGTATAGCACAGATACAAAGGACGACCACGCAAAATCGTAAATTTCGCTCAAAATCTCGTGACGTCTCCGGATAGTACCTACTTACACAGTAAGCACTCAAACGAAACTAGCGCTCCTCGCTAACCTAAAACTGGCTAAAAAACAGTGGTGTAGGTAAATCTATTATTTTAAAATTGTAATTGATTGCGGTGTTTTTTATGTAGTAAATACTTACATATGCTGCACGATTATGTTGATAATCCTGCTCCTTACAGGTCCATCTTGACATTATCCACTCATCTACGTCTCAGTCTTGATCCTGTTGACTTGTATGAGAGGGTTTGTGCATGTTAAAGGATTCTTCTACATTTGATACATATCCCGTTTTCGACTACTTTCCTGCTTTCATCCCTTTCAGGATCATAGTTGTAAATTGTGATTGCCAGTCTAGCAACAGGGTTGACGCCAGGGATTAGATGTGTTATCATTGTTATATTAGTTAGTGCTGGTATGCAATACCGTGTCGAAAGCAGTGTCTCATGATAATATCGTATCGCTGACAGAAAATGGGTTACGTGTTAATTCCATCTACTGCAGGTGGTACTTCAATAAGACTGCTTTTGCAAGACCAGGTAACAATTGATTTTCAATCTAAGGCTATGTTCATGAGTCCGGGTGTTTATGAGTAGCGAATTCATAATATGTGGGATATAAAAGCAAAGGCAGCAATATCCAAAAAATTAAATAAATGTTTTGAATGTTGTCACGGAGGATTGCTAATTTAAAATGAACTGTATTCTAGATTTAATGTATCTATACTTTTCTATCACCCAAAAATATTTGATCATAGTTTACAGACAGAATTAATTTAAAAGTCATTAACTAATCTCACTCGAAGAGAAAATCTTAGGGCTTGTGTTATTTTGGAAAAAAAATCTTTATTATTTACATTTCTACATTTTTTTGCCATTGACATACATATTACATTTCTAAAATTAATTTTATTTTGTTGTAAGTTTATGTAGGTATAATTATAGTGTACATGGTGAGATATTTTAAAATTGTTTGAAGAAAATATTTGTCTAGTCTTGGGAATTTCAATAAAATTATTTTAAGTACAATTTCCTTCTCATATTTTACTTATTATTATAAAATATTAGAATAAAAACAAAAATTATAGTGCACTTTAACAAAAATGTAATAGACTTTATTAAAAATTAGTTTGTGGGAGGGGGGGAGGGACACAACGCTTACATTTTTTTGCAAAGTCTCTAATAACAAAAACAATGTTTCCATTTAATCTAAAAATCTAGGCTGGGATGGATGGAATGTCCAGGAGGGAATTGTGGCCCTATGTATTCCGCCGGGTCCTAAAGTATATAATAAGTATACAACATTTGGGTCAGATCGGTCAAACGGTGTAGATTTGTACAGAAAATATATCAGATGAGGGGGAAAAGTTGTCTGGGAAAAGGTTACCCGCCGGGTCCTTAAGAATAAGTATGCAAAATTTGGGCCAGAAATATATCAGAGGAGGGGGTGGGGTAAAGAGGGAGGGATGAAATATCGCTTAAATTATTATTTGTCGGGTCCTAAATAATAAGTATGCAAAATTTGAGTCAGATCGGTCAGTATAAACAATATCTTTCTTCATCATTAAATTGGGTGAAAAACATAAACTATGTTACCCCTACGTGAGTTTAATAATAATTTTATATTTTATTACTTAAGTTTCGAGAGTTACAAAATCTCTCATCGACAGGTAAAGTATTAATCTTTAATACTTCACTCGTCGATGAGAGGTTCTGTTACTCTCGAAACAAAAGCAGTAAAATATAAAATTATAATTTAGCTCACATAGAGGTTAAAAAAATATGTTTTTCAACCAATTTAATCAATATTTAATCATTATCAATATTTCGATCAGTTAATGAACAATCTCCACAGCATTAACGCCAAATCCATCATCAATATATCTTTTGTATAATAATAATAATGGCCTTTCTATTAAAGAAGGCAGCACGTCAGAAAAAACGTGTGTTTTATTTTAATTTTTTGCTATAGAATTCTAAGTCTAATTTAAATGTAGTTGTTAGCACATATGTATTTGAAAAAAATATCCAGTAATCCACTAACTAGTCCGTGGTGTAATAAAATTATTAATACAGAACTTTGCTTTCCCAGTCATTTTTGAACTATGCGATTCCAAGCTGGGGAGGTACTTACAAAACCACATTAAAACCAGCTATAACGGCACAAAAAACCTTGCTCCGAGTCATTAATAAGAAACCATTTATATACCAATCAGACAGACTATTCAGAGAATTAAATGTACTGGACGTTAGACAGCTGTTCGTTGAGTCTACCCTCATCTTCTATATCAAAAACACAAACCACCTAACAGCAACCAGTAACTCGCATTCACATAATACTAGACAAGCATTACGAAACCTTGACGAAATACCAAAAACTAACACAACACATGGACAGAAAAATTACTCATACATAGAGCCTAAAATATTTAACATATTTAAAACAGACTTCCCGAAAATCAGAATATTCTCAATTAATAAAATAAAAGCTTTAGCAAACAATTGGCTTACCTCCAAAGGTAGAACAGCAACTGAAAATTTACTTACTGTAACTGCATAATAATGTCTATAAATAAAAATATATACCTATATAAATAAATAAATAAACTAAGGAAAATAAAAAATAATCTTAAACAAAACTTTAACCCTTTTTACATTAAACAATTATTCTACACATATTTACACTTGGACTTATGACTCACTCAACTTACCACTAACACTGCACTTGATACTTTGTAGATACATAATTACTACCTTATGAAAATAAATATTACTGACGAATTTAAAAAAATATTATAATTGTGTTCTATAACGCCACTCTGGGACAGGCGTAGCCTAGTAGAGTGGTATAATCCACAAATTTAACAAAAAAAAATGGCAATTTATCTTATATTTTTATTATTAAATTAGTACTAAGTACCTTTATTTGAAAACAAGGATTTTTTTGAAAAAAAAAAAAAGAACATGTTTCAGAAACGCTGTTCTACATAATATATTCGGAGTAGTATGGTTGCGTATAACTGTTGTTGGCTTTTAGTGGGGATTGCTCACTATTATCGCGCAACACTAAATTCCCTCCGGCGGACAGGGGTAGTACAGGAATCCTGATTGCGACATACATCACCTGGTGCAGACATCCTACCAACTTCCTCCGCGGGATTAAAAGCTGCATCTCCAAATATTCTGCCGGAAAAACATTCTAGTTACCAGACATCCTTTTCTGTTCGCTTTGAGAATACTTAAAAGCCTTCAGAGTACGCTTTTAAGTAAATTTAAGTCCTCGGTACCCCTCAGATCGGAGGTGGGTATAAGCTTCCATAAATCGATGGAATTTTAGGACGAGAAAATCTGCGGCCTTAATACTATCTCACAGCCGCGGGAGACAACGTCGAGTCGAGTTTTCTACAAAAAATCAATTTAGGTACTGAAAGTTCAAAGTGTGAGAAAGTTGTCTTAAATTTTTTTATTTTTAAATATTTATTAGCAAAGTCATTACGACTATTCATTATTCATCAAATTTACAATTAAAACCAACCGGTTTCCAAAAATACTAATGCAGTAGTAGTTGTAGTGAGTAGCTTGTTGGCGTAGTAATCTGGTGATCTTGGTCGGTGGTTCGAGCCCGATTCCAGGAAGCCAGCAAAATCCTATTTTCATAGCACGAGCGTTTGGCTTAGTTTGAAAATAGTAAAAATATTGGTGAGACACGTCTTCCATGTTCGAATCTCTATTTAAAAAAAAATCATTAACAAAATTAAATCATGCAAAATTAATCAAAAATCCTTAATAAAGAATCCAATCGAGCTGAAACTTTGCAAGCAGACTCGTGGCGACGATCAAAAAATTCTACCAAATTTTCGTTAAAAAATAATAATTATTATAGTATAATTTTGGATTTTTCTAATTTTTAATAGTTTTTTTCAAATTGGAATCATTAGAAAAGTTTGATTACTGGCAACAGCGGCCCGATAACGTCGCGGAATATTTTCTAAATTTGAATTACTCCGTCGGTATAATAATTATATTTTTATTTTAAAAAAAAAATGTTTATTTAAAAGATGCTACGGTTTGTTTTGTACACTATTATGGAAATTTTGATGTTGAATACATTTTATTGGGAGCTCTTTAAAATACGTGTAATGACGAAAATACCGTTTGTAATATTCTATACAAGTGTAGTTTAATATACAATGCATATGTATGTGTCGGAGACATTAAACGAGTTTTTTTTTAATTTTTAAAATATTAAATTTACATTTGTTTTAATTTACACGATTTTTAAAAACAATTTATTTCTTACAACATTTTTTCCCACAGTAAAGGAGAAACCCACTTAGATTGGCATTGAAATACCAGCAATTAGCAAATAATTTTTTGTTATTATTTTTTTAATATATTTCTTTCAGAAAATATGAAAGAAGAAAGATATATAACGGATATAGGAAATGATTTGAGAGAGGGAAAATTTAGAGAATGAAGTGAAGTGAAATATAAATTACTTTTAATAATTATTACTTATTTTTTATGGGAAATGAATTACTTTCTTGAATTTATTATTATCTTGTTCACTTCCTCCTTCTCCGATCTTCCTCCTCTATCTCTCCTCACATTTCTCCCTCTTCCTTCACAAATACAAATCCTCACCTAAAAGGCTAAACCTATCCTAAGATGACGATATAAACAAGGATACAAGCTAGTAATTATAAAATAATACAATAGATAATACACTTTTAAATAATAAGAATGTGAAAAGAATAAAGGTACAAACAATGAATTTCAAGCTGTGATAGATATAAACTATGATACAAGCTAATAATTATAAAATATTAAAAATAGGTAATAAAATGTAAGATAATAAGAAGTGAAAAGAATAAAGATACCAAGAGCAATGGCAAATATTTATGAGGTAATTCTGTACGTCGCTAAAGTAAGAATAAAGAAATAAAAATTTGGGTAAGATTTGCATAAGACATTGAAAATTAATAAATTAGAATACTTTTTAATGAAACTGAGATGATACTACGGATAACATTTTCTAATAAAAGTTCGAGTTTACGCATGTAAAATTGTTAATATAGTTTTTTTAAATTGGTAGAGGTTGGTGATGTTTTTGACAGTTTCAGTGAGCATATTGAATATTCTAGGAGCAATAAAAGAATAGTGACGCGGACCAAATGCAATTATAAATATTGTTATGATTTCGTTTTTGTAAGTAATTTTAAGTATTTTGGAAATTAGATTTTTTTGTTTATTAGTTATTGTAGTACATTTATATCGCTAAAATTTCATAATAATTTTATCAAAAATTATTTTTTATATCACAACATTGTGATACTCTTCACAAATATTTGGAAAGGAAATTTGCAACGATTCAGGCATTCATCAACGGTCGATAAAAGTGACATTACTTCTCAAAACGATTGTCGTTATAAAAATAATTTAGTGTGTAATATATTATAGAGTATGTTTTATTCGTATTCTTTTTCTAGCATCTTATTCGTTCAACAGAGTTTGGCAATCATCATTTTGTTTTACTGTGGCCCAGAAAAGTGCTACAGAATACCAGCCAAACCATTATCTCAGGCTCTTCAGCCATGGTGTTCTCCGTCTTCAAGGCTAGAATTTCTAGCAAACTTTCCTTGCAGTATGATGCAAGATCTGTGAATTTTCTGAATGTCAAATTATGTGTCCGAAATATTGAAGTTTTTGAATTTTATTGTTTATATATTTATTCTTCTATATAAATCCGCATATATAACATCTTTCTTCATATGGATTATTAAAAAAATATATTTAAAAAAATAAAAATGATATAAAATCGTGTTTCAAAATGTCATTTATCAGAAGATAACGACACGTAGTTGAAAACAAGCTTTTTTATTTCGTATTTCTTGTCTTTAACTATGTAGAAAGGTATTTTTCCACAAACTCAGGTAAATGGAGCTCTTCTTAGCATGATTTAAATTTGTAAGGCTCTTCAAATGAAAAGAATACGTGTTCTGGCAATCCAATAGATGGATTTTTCTAACCCAAAACGTCTACGCTTTTAAGCTGAATACGAAAAGTCAATGGTTTAATAACATAAAAACCTATCTAAAAATTTTAAACTTTTTAGGAAAAAAGGTAATGCGTTTTTAGAAATGGATTGATTTTTAATTAACTAAAAGTAATAAGCAAATCAAATTTTTATAGATATACTTATAAATGGCATTTTCTCTTCTAAATTGACTGAAATGTTGAATATATCAGGTAATGCGTCATTGTGTTAATTTTTAACTGCGAACTCATGAGATGCGTTTAAAATTATTTCACTAACTATATATATTGGGAAATTTTTTTATCTTTGTCTTTTGAAAACTTTCAAAATTGTTGAATTTTGTTTTCGTTCGCCTATAAATTTTCTGAATCTTTTTCATTCTAAGTTGAGTGCTTGTCCCGTGACAAATATGATTATCTTAGTTTCTCGAGATCGCTTGATCACTAAGAGAGTGTTTCTAATCGGTATACTAAAAAGGAAGTCAATATTCAGAGCAATTTGGGAGATTCTACTGTACCTAGTCATTTTGTAGGTACAGGTGTTAAATATCTATTTAGGACATATATCGATGACCAAAATAAAATTTAAATTGGTATATTTTT
Organism: Agrypnia vestita; assembly: GCA_016648135.1. Lineage (NCBI taxonomy): Eukaryota > Metazoa > Arthropoda > Insecta > Trichoptera > Phryganeidae > Agrypnia > Agrypnia vestita. The sequence goes on along the minus strand of JADDOH010007336.1, from coordinate 17,024 downwards.
CATCTTATGTATAATATTCCAAAGGCTTTTTGTATGCTAGACCTAGTAGGCCAAGGAAATTTGAAATTAAATTGATACATTTTAGTATCAATTGTATTTGAAGAATTGAGTAGGATATGTTATATTTTTTGTCTGTAATGATACTGTACTACAGAGAGGCAATACTTTAAATTATTTAATTATTTTCACAATGATTCTACAATGCGCGTCTTTTGCAAACTACCTAAAACGGATTTATGGTTTAATATTTGAATTCAAAAATTTTGCGAGCTTGCAATTGTCGATAAAATAATAGAGCAAGTAACGAGCTTCAAGTACTTGGGTGTCGAGATATCCAGCAGTAACGACCTCTACGAAGAAGTAAGAGAGCAAGCAAACAAAGCCGCAACTATTGCTGGATGCTTGAGAAATGCTGTCTGGAGAAACGAACATATGCTCAAGGAGAGCAAAGTGAAGATATACAAGACCTGTGTCCGCCCAATCATGACGTACGGTATCGAGACAAGGGCTGACACTACCAGAACAAAAAATCTCCTAAGAATAACTGACATGAAGACTCTCCGACCCATTGCGGGACTGACAATCCGAGACCGAGTGAGGAACTCCGAAATACGAAGGACCTGTGACGTCGAGGATATTGTCCGATGGGGAAGATCTAGAAGACGTTATTGGAGAGATCATGTGGAGAGAGCTTGTACTGAGAGAGTAGTGAGCATAGCAGCGAACAAGCTGCCGTCTGGTACCAGACTCCCAGGAAGACCGCATAAAAGATGGCGAGATAGCTGGACATCTGTATCCCAGGAACAGGCTCCGAGCAATGACAGGACGCAGTCCTAGATGAAGCAGAAGAAGAAGAAGAAGAAGAAGAAAAATTTAACAGTATAAATGTGGAAATAAAAAAAATGTATAGTAGTCGAGGGCTAACAAATATACTTTAACCACGAACAATATACTTGGATGGTAGCTTCTTAAAATTATCACTCTATCTATACCTATAAAACTCAATGTCTGTTTGTTGTATCTCGTTTCAAAGCTATATCTACCGTTTGACAGATCATACACAAATTTTGCATACTTATTCTTTAGGACCCGGCGGGTAGCACACAACCCTAATGAAAATATAATCATTCCCCACCATCCTCTCGGGTATTCCACCCACCTTCTGCCTGGATTAAATGGAAACATTGTTATTATTTAGAGGCTTTGCGAAATTTTTAAAACTAAATCTGCAACCCGGGAAATGTCGGAAATGGATAGCCAAAACTTGAACAGCCTTGATATGTCAATATACAGACATAATTTAATGTAATTATTGTAAGCTACGAGAGATGAAATGACAAGACGTCATAGTTTCTTGGGAGAAATACTGCGAGGATAGAACATAAAACAAAATAATTTCAGATCGAGGGAAACAGAATGATATACGAAAATGTACACCGCTTTCTTTTACGACTTTCATTACAACCGAATGTTTTAAATCTCAACAAATTGTCCAATTACGATAAGGATCGTATTGCTTGTCCCGAATGTAAGCAGAGTACGCAATGTAAAGACATGTTGTAAAAATGAAGCGACGACGCTAAACGCGATAAAATTTGTAACTTTTAACCTCCGATAAAAGATACGGATGAAGCTTGCAGAGGGAGACGGGATCTTAACGTCCTCGCTGTCTTCACGTTAGGGCTTGGGAGAATCTGACAGGCACCGCGTACACATCTCTGCCTACTCACTGTGAGCCATCTTGCGGTACACACAGGCCGGCTTAAACAGTACCGGACTAGGATGGAGCTGGAATATATTGTCACAGTAATTTTTTTAAAATGTATTACAAATACATTTTTTTTACAATAAAGATAGAGACAGTTACTTATAATGGATATTTCTCTTCTACATGAGTGACATATACTCGTGTGTAGGAGAGGAGTATAATATCAAAGTTTGCATTTTTATTTCAATATTACTGACTTATTTTTTTACAAAAATTTGAAGTATCATTAAAATAACATTACGAAAAAAATTAATTAGTTTCGATAAAAGTTTAATAAAATAATAAAAATGCTGAAAAATTCCAATTAGAATTTTTTCCAATTGGAATCGGAAGGTTTTTACCATTTTATTTGACTTTTATTAAGGAAAATGAATTTTTCATATTAGATATAAGTTACTGTAATGATAGTCAAACGTTTTGCAAAAAAAAAAATATTGAAAAAAAATGCAAACTTTGATGTCGCATATATCCATAACTATTGATATTATCATGTCAGGTCATGGTTGCTTGAACATTTTCGACTCATAATCAAGGCAGAAATCCACCTGAAAATTATTGTGGATTACCTCTGTTACACCTGTATATTAAATGTAGTGTGATCACGTAAGGGTACTTAAACAAATAATTGATTTTATGGCTTCAGGTTATCAAGAAAATGGATATTGTGTAGGAGTGACTTTTTGAATGATGATAAGGTATCTCCAAAAATATCAACATCAATATTAGGGCCAGCCCAATACATATTGAATGGACGACACATTTTTGTGATGGAAGAAAAATCACCAATGTTATTAGGATGCTGACTTCCGGATTTCTTTACGGGATTCAACATGCAAATTTATGTCAGATTAACAAAGTTAATCAATGGCTCCACTGAGAATCTTGTGTAGTACAACAAGATCGGATATGACCCATGACAAAGCTCAATGCGGCGGAATTTAAGATATCACAATTTATAAAAACAGCAAAAGCGCTTCATCTCACAGAGAAATGTATAAAAACAGATGACACTGAAATGTTAGATGTATCGTGAAATACTCCTTACAGGCATATTATCACAGGATGGATATACATACTGGGCTTCCATTACATTGATTGCTGATGGTGATAGTAAATGATGATAGTACCACCTAAATAAGAAAGCTGCACTTATTTCATTTCTGTAATATTTTATTTGTAGAGTTATATGGGCTATTTTGCCGTATGTATTCCCCCTCTTTGGCCAACGTTTCGAATCTCAGATTCAAATCGTCTTTGCTTTATAATATGCTTTATAAATGTCATTTTTTTCGCTAAACAAACATGTAGCTATAGGTCAACCGCCGAGAAATTTTGTATGAATCATGCGAAAAATTATTTCTATCTCATTTACACTACCGTTGGCTCCATATAAAATAAGAAAACGGTGAATGGAGACTCACCGCATTCCCAGGACCGTTTTATGAGCGAAGGCTCCCATATCGGTCCTACTCATACATCGCCAAGTTGACATTTTTTTACTCTAAAGCCATCTCCGTGCCGCGTCGTGTAAAGGGCGACCCGGCAAGGAGAGGCCTGGAAAAGTTCATTTACTGTCTCTCTCCCACGGTAAGAAACTCTTTATTAAATGAAAAGTAAACAACATATAACAATACATACCTACGAAATCAAAAGAAACATAGTAATGGAGATGATACAATAATCTCAAAGTAATAGAAAAATTAGAGTAATATGGTAAATCAAAGAAACAGCAATGAAAGGTAACGGAAATAATCGAAAATAAACAATTAACATCAAGAAAGAAAACATATAAGAAAAGCAGTACATCATGGGTATAAGGAGGGTCCGATGCTTAGCAGGAAGCCCGCTTGCACAGCGCGGGTTTAAACTGTGCGCCTCGAGTTTAAGCTTAGTCTTAATATTCTCTGCGTAAAATAGAAAAATAGATGAAAACAGAATGAGATGATCGTACAAGAGATAGTCCCGGTTATACTATCTATGGATATATATTATGACGATACGTAGGTCCCTCCTTTAGTTTTTTGTCTATGCGTGAAAATGTAGTGCATATACGGTTGTTATGTATGACGTATAACTGCTCAAGTTGGTGATGCCGCCAGTGGAGCCCACGAGTTCGATTTTTATTTCGTGCAGCATTTACAATTTCGTTCACAAGCGAGTATCTTTTTATAATTTTACCATGGAAGGATAATTACAATACCAAAATTAAAATTATCATATGCGTGTGCCTTGTATCTGTCATTTTTGGCAAAACTATAGCGTAAACGTCTTATTGTTATAAGAATAAAATGTTCCCTTCCACTATATGTCAAAATTTCACTGCAACCTATAGCTAGACCGTATTCAAAAGAATGTGCGCAAAAAATTGTGTGTTGTTACGATGCAAAAAATGAATACAAAATAAGTTTTTCTAGTACGAAAGTAACTTTTTTTAAACTAAAAAAAATATATTTATTTGGAATATCATATTGAGGCTTGTAATACGGGTTTGCCAGGCAACTTTCCCCCGCTTTCTACTTACCGGACAAAGCTAGGGAATGGTCTTTTGATTGTGGTCGACCTATAGTAGTAAAATTGACCTGATGCGTGGATTAACGCACATTCTGTTGATGCAAATATGGTAAGATGGGCTATAGCTAGGAATATTTGGGAAGCACCGATTTTGTTCATTTTTTTTCCTGGCGTAATGAAGGATCCAGATTACGTAAATTAAGTCAAATTTAGGCGCTTGAAAGTTTGAAAGCAGTTAATTTAAGTAAAAAAATGATAATTTTTTGACACTTGGGGTCATAGACATAGAAAATGCCAAATCACGTTTACCATAAGAGGGCCCATTCACTATCTTTCATGTCAACTACATCTACGATTCGGAATTTGGTACGGTATAATGCCATGCAGGATAGTGCTTTAGCTGAGAAAAAATCATTGAGTATTTAAATTTGGAGATTATTGTCCCGAAAAATATTTTGTTGACGTCTTTTTGCAAATTGTTTTTGATATTCGAATAATTTTGATAAATCTAAAAATGCAAGTTGGCACAAACCAGTGCAACGCTCCCACGACTACCTTGCCACCAAACCATATCACGGGACCCCTTATCTGACTTTTACTGAGCCTTATTGATTCCCGTATCACTGTTATTGATGATTTTAATGGCCTTTTGTTTTTATTAATAAATAACTTACAAAACAATTCCTTTGGAAAAACGGAAAAAAAAATCGCGTACATTAATTTTCTCTAATCTATGATAAAAGTTTATTCTAACATCAAAAATATATTTTCTATGGCTTCAAGTATCAAAAATGTATCGTTTTTAACTTAAAATAACTGATTGTAAACTCGCGAGCGCCTAAATTTCACTTCATTTATCAGGATTCTTCATTACGCCAGGGAAAAAAATGAACAAAATCGGTGTTTCCTAAATAATACTAACTTGTTCCGGAAGATGGCTTGAAAACAATAATGTGAATGTCAGAGTTAATGATGTTCATGTATGGATCGTTCTATCGATCATGAATTATTGTATTTTGTTAAATTCTTGTAGTTGTTAACTAATACATAACCTTTTTATTTTTATAACATAAGAATACCTACATTCGGATGAATCTAAGATCACGGACCACCCAACCGATCTTTCTAAGAGTAAATACCTATCCACGGTATAGTTGAGTGTCCTGATTTCAAAATAAAATAGAATTAACAACGCTCATCTAGTGATCGAGAGTTCGATCCACACACCTTTAAAATAATATTTTTGAAACATCTTTCATAGTTCTATCATTTGGTTAGTTTCTAAAAATATAAATGCGACATTCATTTTACAAATCCCTTCTAAAAATGCCGTAAAACTAATCCAGCATAGCAGTTTACAATTACTGAATACTCATTTATAATTGAAAAATATATAAAAAAAATGACAATGCACATATTACACAAGTTATTGTATTATTTTGGCACAAGTCCGGACCTACCTCAATTATGGCGATGCACGGAGGAAGTTGCAAATCCTCAGCGTAATCCTGTTCGCTTCCTTGCTCATTTTATGTCGCTGAGTTGAGCTGTTTGCCGTGACGAATAAATAAATAGGAAGGTGTGTTGGGTGTATAATAAATAAAAATAAAAATTAACTTAGTTATACTTCTTAACGCGAACTTTTAAGATGGAACGAGATGCGCGTTCATCATGCACCGGAAAATGTCACGACTTAACTAATCTAACCAATAGCAATTCTTATAGCGAAAACAAGACATTAAGTCTTTTGAAAATGGTGTTATGAAAATTACGTATGCTATTGTTTATTTTGTACTAGCTGCAACCCGTCAAAAATGACGGAACATCGGTTCGCGGCTTTGTTAAGCCCTAGTATATATTTATAGCATTTTTTTGGCGCTCCAAGGAGAGTCAGCCCTAACAACATGCGTTGAACGGCCGGTTCGGTTTTGATGACCCGGGGTTCAAGCCCCATCTCCGGCCGTTTAATTTGTTTTTTTTTTAGCCATGAATTCGAACGAAATTACGAACGTTCCACGAAGTTACGGGGACAGACAGACGGACAGATGGACGGACGGACGTATGGACAGACAGCGAAATTATTATATTTGATTTGCTGATGTATTTTTCATAATGATTAATTTTTTTAAATAGAAATGCTAACATGGAATACGTGTCGTATCAATATTCTTAATATTTTCAAACTCAGCTGTACGTTTGTGCTATGAAAATAAGACAAACTTGCTGGTATCCTAAAAAAGGTTCGAACCACCGACCACTGGATCACTAAGCGAGAGTTGTAACCACCACACCAACGAGCTATTTACTCGTAATTATGCGTTTTCTGTTTCATTTATACAAACAAATGCGATTGGGTACGTGGTTACTGTATTAAATTTGTATCTTACATTTTTTGTCGGTTGTCGTAATCAGACATTCCAAAATGTATTAAGTGAATATTAATGTTTTAAAAAATAAACAAAGTCGTTTAGAATTTAATATGTAAATAATTTTGTTTCGTAAAATTTATGCAGACATTCATTTTTGCAGAAAGCACTTCAAATTTTAACCGCGAGAAACGGTATTTTATGAAAACAAATAAAAAATATAAACTAAATTTCAAGAGTTTCTCTCTCTCAAAGGGTGGCGAAACTCAAAGAAAACCTTGAGATATACAGAATATCCTTATTTCCCGCATTTACTAAGAGGATATCAGACTCTGTAGGTACTGCAATAAAACCTTACGTCACCTCAAGGGCTTTATTTGCTCTACCAATGTGCGTACGTAGGGAAAAGTATGTATATGTTTGTAGGAGGGTATTAAGTACGTGTCTGAGATTGATTTTTCAGAAAGCGGAAATATATTTCTCACTCCGAGAAATTGTCCTCGTAAAAGATTTTTATTTTGCGGGAGTGCTTTCAGGACACGTAAGTACCGTTAATAAACGACGGATAGGAGCACATTTTCTGGTGTAAAAATACACTTAATATTTTACTTTATTACATTAATTTATTTGAGGTAATGGCCTTACATAAAATCCACCGTTAATGAAAAAATAATATTCTTTGTACATTTGAAAAAAGACTTTTTTGCTGGGTGAGATAGAAAATTGGGTAAACTAGAAGGAAAAAATATTATATTTCACACGAAATCTTCATTTTACGATGAATATTTTTTGTGTTGACGTATGTACAGAAATTGTAGATGTTAATTTATTTTATAAGTGTACTTACTGATAGAAGCAAGGAACCCATAATTTTGAATATTTATAAATGTGCAGTTTTACATTATTACATCCACGTTATAGGTTTTTCCATGTCCCATTTGAAAAACTTTAGTTGATAAAATAATATGATATATATTGATAAATAGTCATAAAAAATTGGTTATAAAAATTGTACTTTTTTTTTCTTGACTAAGAGATTAGTTTGTATCACATTGGTATTAAATAAAATTTTAGATAAATCAGGAAAATTGTTTCTTCAGTATTTGTATTATTGTATTAATAAAGGGATAAGTTCTAAAGTGTGCGATGACAGACGGAATCGCCACCACCGCACGCGGGTCGGGATAGGGAAGAAATTTTTCCTTCCCAATCTCCGCCGATAATGATTGATACTCTGACACCCGAGATACACTGGCCAAAGCTAACTATGTCCACAGCTGACAAATTGTACTTACAGCTTTTTCCTGGTATGTCGAGTGCGAATTCAATCTCCAATTCTCAGATCGATCTGTCTATTTCGAAAGGCTGATGTGAATTGATTCTTCGTCGGATACGAACACCACACGAAAAGAATGTCAATTTTCAAGACACCGGCACACACCGCTTTCCAACTGTCACTAGTGGTCGGATTCATAAAAGGTTTAAATCCTGGCTAGCGGTTGGCGTAGAATACATCGGGTGCCAGATTCGATCAATCAAAAATCATTTCGCGGCCAGCGCGCGGCGGTCACGACACAAAGTATCCGTGATTTAAATAATTTTAGAATTCTTCAGAAAGCAGGTACTTGCTCGAACATCTGAAATAAATTTGCATTTTTTTCTATGCTGTATGTATGTTTTAATAAAAAGTAGGTAAGAATGCATTGTCATCGACATCAAGTCAACGTGCAAAATTTTAGCTCGATTGAATGACGGGAAGTGTATTAATTTTTACATCCAAGATTTTTCCACCTTCACAACGGTGAAGTTCATTTTTTTTTAAAAAACAGACCGTTAACAGGTCATTGATGACCCTATTAGATGGACCTAGAGTATAAATTAAAACAAAGGACTTAAAAATTAGAAAACTTAAAAAAAAGAAAAACACAACGAAACAATTGTTTTTTGACGTCCTAATATCTTTAGTACTTCACCATTGTCTTGCGTCAGAAAACCACTTATAAACAATATAAAGGATGACAAAGGTCTAATGCTCTGACTAATATAAATATAATTCCGGTCTGGAAATATTCTTGTTTTCTCGTGCGTGTGAATAGAAGAGGAAAAAGATGAGTAGAAGAGGAAGTTGTGAGAAATGTGCGTCAGGACAAAAAGGTGTGGCGTTAAATTCTCGCTGCCTATTCTTACGCCGTAAACCAATGTAAATATACAAGAATTATCGTTACCAATAACGTGCGCAATCGAAATACATATTTTTGCAGCTAACGTCGAAATGATTAATGGGTGGGAGAGGTAAATTGAATTACGGTATACATTTTCGCATAAGTAAATATACACAGTATAAATTATGTTTATAGTACCGACAGAATAAATGTGTGCACTTTTTTGCTAAATGGATACATCCACATTTCGAAAATTTTAGAGAAGTCAAAATAACGTGTTTGTTTTCTGAAAAAAAGGAGTGTAAATTATTTTGTAAAACTCGCATTTAACTGCTGGTAAAATTCATGAAAATGTACTATAAATAAAGTTTAAACATAATAGTACCACTCGTACAAACATACTCAGTCAGTTAAAAACCACATACACACAATACAAGGCAACATGCAAACAACTACACACCAGTACCAAGAACAAGAACAACATTCTACCAACATTTAGTTATATTCTTAGCTCCAAAATTATGCATACAATACACTAAACACTCAGTACAAAAAATCATCCTTTTATGGACACAACATATGATGCAGTTGGGTTGAAATAATATTGACCAATATAAATTATTGTTATAATTAACTTGTATAAAGGTACATCATACTGTTTTTTCGGATTCGCTGTATTCATTGTATTTTTATAAATAACGTTATATTTTTAATTCTGTAATTTTTATAATTTTCTTAATTATAATTTTGTTTACCTAAAGGACATCGTTATTGTTTACATTCCACTCTAAACCTGACTTCTTTATCGTATACACAGTTAAGAAGACAGTGATTAACTTTTATATAGATTTAAGAAACAATAAGAAATACACTGCAAAATAAAATAAAAAAAAATGAAACGTTGAAGTATATTCTTATAAACTCACTATGCTCTAATAAATAAATTTAAAAAAAGAAAGTGAAAGCGATTCAGAATCTGTTAAAAAAATCGTAATCATAAAAAATATAAAATAATTGTGTTAATGAAATACGCTAGAAATTTCACAATAGTAAACATATTGAAAACCATAGCGGTGTAGGTGTTTTCTATTCCGCAAGGAAGCGAATTTAGCAATTAATTCCAAAAGTCTACAAATTTGAAAAGCACAGTACTTGAGAGGAGACGAATCAATTTTGAAAAGGATAATTTAATCATGTAAAAAAACGTCTGAAATGATGAGATTAATTTAAAATATGGTGGTTAGGAGCAATTATTGAATTTTCGAGACGGTAAGCGAGAGGATTAAGTAAATACGAGGGATGATTTTTATTGGATTTATCCCTGGAAAATTATGTTTCCTTAAATTAATTCTTGGGCAACCAAACATCTCCTCAAGATACTTCAGGGTACGAACAGGGATTTTGAAAAATTAATAAAAAAATATATATTTTGTGACAATCTTAGGGCTAGTTGCATCAACTTGGTTTATAGTAAGTAATCTTTCATTTAAGTCATCGATTTTTGCGTTTTCCGCCAATCGAACAACCATCCCGATTAAAACAGCTTAAGTTGTGAATACATTACTGTAAGAATGTTCATTTAAAGAGCCCAAGGTAGATTTTTTCCCAATTTCAAATTAGAATATCAATTCAGATAATATGAAAATAACATTATTTTATCTTAATACTTTAATGTACCCATACAAAATACAAAAAAGATTTTTTAGAAATAACTATATAAAATATAATAAACAACTGGTTTTAAAAATTCTTGCATAATATGGGAAGAAAAAAAAAATTATTAACAAAACATTAAATTAGTTTAAGTTTTTACTGTTGAAAGCTCAAAAACTCACCCCTCTCCGGGGATTGAAAGATTTTTGAATAAAGCATTGGTGGGTTTAGAATATGAATTAAAAGTTAAGTAGATAAGAATTATTTTTACAGAGCATGGATGATAATATTTATTCCCTTTTTACCAGAGAACATCAAAATATATAGACATGAACTATCGTTAATTCCTCGGCACGTAACCTGGTGCCACTGCTGGTCCCAATACGATTGACTTGATCAAAAAATTAATACGAGCCTGTAAATTTTGAAACAATTCTGAAAGGTCAAACTAAAAAATTACTCTTGAGTTCAATGTTAAAATAAGTCACGCTTTATCAAAAGAAGACGTTTTTACTTAAAAGACTCGGTTAGGTATTGTCAAAATACGTTTTGTTTACTAGGGGATTTGATTATGCAGCGGGAATTCTTCCAGTGTGACCCAATCCCCTTTCTTAACATACGGGCTCAATTCACCTCTGTTATATTTTATGCTCTGTGTTTTTTTTACCCTATATACACTCATAATATAATACTTGCGCTCATGGACGCGTCGCAAACTCAAATACTGATAAAACACGATGAAAAGATCCTAGACATCTGGAAGATAAATTCCTACTAGAATTTATAGCCCTATAAATGATAATGGTGTCTGGAAATAAAGATTTAATGCGGAACTCTACGACGTGAGTGAAGACTCCAGTGTGGTCAAATCGATTAAAATTGAAAGACTACGCTGGCTGGGGCAATTGCCTCGCCGTGGGGGATCGTGAATCCGCTAATAAAGTTTTATTCAGCGATCAGCAGGAGAGCGAGGAGGACAACGCCGAGACTGTAGTGGTGAAGAGTCGTGTTCCCGTAGTGATGTACTGAAAAAGAGGTGTCGCAGATAGAAGGATTCGGTGGACCCGAAGTACCCTGGAGGCAGCCAACACTTACATTGGGCTGTGATTGGCAGTGTAGCATTGATGTGACAATGACGAACTAGAATATTTACAATTCACTATACCTATACCTATTTCGAACAAATTAAAAATTTTCCTCTTGGAATAACTATTACATAGAAAGAGTGCTACCACCGATAGATCAAAAAAGTCTCAATATATTTCCCCCTCAAAATTTTTTTAATTAGTTATTTTCAATCAAATTTTTTTTTGATTCATGTTTTACAGTTTAGTTGTGAAAACCAACTGGTTTCAGTTTTTTATCCTTATGATGAGTCGACCGGTTTTGGAAAATAAGAAATGTTATTTTCCAAAACCGGTCGAAAATAAGTGGCTTAAGTAAAGTTGAGTGCAAATTCTATTTATTTAATTTATTCGTCTGGAGGTAGGTTGGTAGAACTCCATAATCACACATTTGAAAATAAAAGCACACTTTATTTTTTGTGAAACGCGTTTTTCCTTATGAGAGCGTTATCAATATTTTGAAAAGAAACCGAAACAAGAGAATATTCTCGTAATATTCCCATCACAATAATAAAAATATTATTTAGATTTTCATATTATTCTGTTAGATAAATATTTAATATCATTTTTTTTCCTAACGTATGTGATGAATCACCTGTTTCTATAGATTTTTTTTAATATTATTTTTATTTTTAATTCTAAGATGATTTAAATGCTACGCGGGAAAAATTGAGCTAAACCCACCTGGCGGAGTATTGGAGCTACAAAAAATTTGGGAATGATGAAACGCTAGTATTGGGAGGGAGTTAGTAGCGATTGATCGGATATAGGCTACGAGCAGTCACTATTTAATTCTTATAAATCATAGTAATCTTGTGGTGGAGGCTAGAATTATAGGTAAAGCCGTGTTTGGTACAAATGGTTGACGATCGATGCGGTCCGAGCGGTCCACATGTGATCCCCATAAAAATATACTGAACACGGTTTTCAGAGATTTGGGTCGCGGTTATTGCGTTTTGAGCCGTTAAAAAACCGATTAACGTCTACTCTAAGGTGACGATGATATTGACAGTTCCACGAGGTTTCTGAATTATGGGCTTTTTTGCTGGATTTTTGAGACCGTTTAAATGTCATTAATCGTGATCTCGAGTGTATTCCCGTGCAACAGAGATGCGAAATATAAGCAAAAGAAAGGAAGGCAGGTCCTAATCAGTGAGATGGCGAGAGATGATAAATAGATAATTTAAATAAGAGATAAATAATTTAAAGAAATTGGCCGCGAAGCACAGATTAGACGTATACGATGTACCAGAGGGGTGACCTTAACTGAGCGAATAATGATTTATTTTCGTTTCGCGGGAGTCGGATAACATAGGCAGATAGGAAAGTTAACTATAATTCCATTATATTTATCTGTAGACTAACGCTCTGTCGAGAAGCGAATAATGATTCATTTTCGTTTCGCGTGAGTCGGATAACGTGGGCGGATAGGAAAGTTAACTATAATTCTATTATATTTATCTGTAGACTAACGCTCTTCAGGCTTTTACAACAGATAGGTAATTGCGCAATGACGGTATATATAGTTAGAAAAGAGATAACGATAACGTGTAAGCATATTAATGGCACGACAAGGAAAGAAAATACTCAAATATAGATACAATATATTAACTATGTAATCACTACAAACCTGTCCGACATTAGCGTAGTCTCATCAGAACGGATAACGAGTATACGATTGGCTATTCTAGCTCAGACTTCACCGGGTTTGGTAGTAATAACCCACAAAACATAATTGGAACAAGTGTATCCAGATAAGAATATTGTAAATAAAATAATATGAATTTGCGGCCCATATACACATGTAATAAAAGGATAAAGCGTATGGGGATCTTATAGATGGATGGATAGATGAAACAAATATAATTGGGAGTAAATGTAATATAACGCGAAGAAGCAAGTATATAAATACCAAAAACATAGGAGAACATAGTGTGATAGAAATTCAAAGACGGGAGGAACAATAATATGAAGTGGAACGGATATAGCAAGAGCATGTAATAATGATATACGTACAAATACAGACAACTACTTGAGACCGATTCGACAGATACTAGCAATCTTTCAACACACCTCTAAGAACATGGTGAGTGGTATATAGTTATCAGCGGAGGCGTCCAGTACCTTGGCAATAAATAAGCACTGAACTGATCCGACGCCTTGCCTGCGGCACTGGAGGTTTATTTATTTTATTTATTTTCATTTATTGGTTTTCTTACAGCCATATGATTAATCAATCTTGAAAAGAAACCAATAATTGATGTACAGAGTTTTGGGCCAGTTACAAGAAAACACATATATACAATCGATAAAAAAAATTAAGAAAAAACATGTCCAATAGTGGGTTTGTGTGAGTGTGTATTTGTGTGTTTATTTATTTATTTATTTATTTTGTTTTGGGAAAAATTAAAAGCAAAACGATCTTAAAAATTTTCCACTGAATTTAAAAATTTACTTTAACTTACATTAATAGTTTATTGTATTATAGCGAATAGTACTCTTCCAGTATTATATTGTTCGAGAATATTCACTGTCTATGTAACATAGTTATTTTGTGGATCAATCTTACTGCCAATAAAAATAATAATAAATGGTTACAAATTATGTTTAAATTCCGCAACGGAGGGACCTAATACGTCCCTGTGCGCGGGGTGCCGCGGGCATAAGACAGGATTCATTGGGTGATCCACGAGAAAAGATCGCCCAAAATTAATTTAAAATTAGGTATAGTACCTTTGGATGATTGTTATATCTAAGTATGCAGTGTGCACGTGGTGAATATATGGAAATTGATCCCATGATATAGCGGCCAAGAAACGTTAAATTTCCGATAAAGACGAGTAAAAATACGAGGGAACGGGACATGATAATGGTAGATAGTGAAGAAACATCAACTATGATTAGGGGAGTACCCGATAGATTGTGGTTACGGTTGATCAAACGACAATATGGACTGAACTTAGAAATTAAAAATTAAAAATTAATTATCGCGCTTGCGAAGCGAATTTAAATCGTCCGAAGCCACCGAGTCCACCCCAAAACAGAGACAGGGACCGCAACAGAAAGGTGGAGTCAACTGACAGGTCCAAGAGAGCATGTGGTTTTTTTTTGCCAAACTGAATCTAAGGAACAAAGATTTTGGTATCAAGGAAAGTAGGATATTGAAAATCCTGGAAACACACGACTTAGGACCTTTGGCTGCTGGGAGGGGTATTAGAGGTAGTCCCAGTGTTTGAAAATTATAGTTTAGCTTCAAGTGAAAGTGGTGCACGGGTAATTATACTCTTCGACATTGTTGATTGCTCACGATAAAAGAAAAGGGGGTACGGGTTTGATTTTATTTTATAGAGGGTAATTAATTTGGCATATTAGAACTTCGGAAATTACTGCGCTTTATTAAGTTGATTAGTCCGGCATATATAGAACTGATATTTGCAGATCTCCGGAAACTAGCTGTGCGTTATAAAGATACCTATTTTATGCTAAACACGCGGGAAATTGTTAATAAGTCTTATAAAAATACCTATCTTATGCTAAATACGCGAGGTCCTGTTAAAAGGGTTTTAACTCAGAGTGCGGGTTTGATTTTATTTTATAAAGGTAATTAATTTGGCATATCAGAACTTCGGAAATCACTACGTTCTATAAAGTTAATTATTTTTATCGTCTTACTAGGTTCACAGAATAATACTCGCAGAATTTCAGGAACCGCTAGGGTTCAAATTTAGTTAATTTTCGTTTTACTAAGTATACAGGAATAGTATTGGCGGATCTCTGGAAACTAGCTGTGCGTTATAAAGATACCTATTTTATGCTAAACACGCGGGAAGTTGTTAAAAGATAAAGGAGTTGTTACTAACAGATTCGATTTTAAATAAGTCTTATAAAAATACCTATCTTTTGCTAAATACGCGAGGTCTCATTTTAATTTTTACATTTGTAAGGCATATAATATTTCGTTATATGAAATGTTTCGATTAGACCGGATTTATCTTAGTTATTGAAAGAATATTTAGTTATTTTAATAATCTTTTTGTTTATGTTTAATATTAAGAGTCCGTTAAAATTATAGCGAATAAATTCAGGGATTAAAAAAATACGTCATGATTTAGCCCATAATAATCTAGATTTTCATTTCGTTTAAAATTATGGAGATCGGGGTTTATTTACAATTTCACAGATGTATAAATTCCATTATTCTAGAAAATTATATAAAATAATCTCGAGGGATTCGGGCTTATTTACGATTTTACAGATAAATTCCATTATTCTAAAAATTTATATAAAATAATCTCGTGAGGAACGGGGTTTATTTACGGTTTTACAGATGTACAAGTCTCACCATTTTATAAAGTATATAAAATTGCTTTCGTTCGGCCCGGGTTATCTTATATTATATAGAAAACATAGATCTCGTGCTATCAAAACATATAAAACGTTTCGTGAGGCCGGGATTGTTTTGCGCGTTGGGGAAGGTATATAAGATAAAAATAAGTTTAATTTGGTTCGGGTTATTTTATATTTTATGAAAGATATTTGCCTCGCGGACTTAAACTATGAAAAAAAAATGTTTCAATTAGTTCTGGTTATACCTTAGGAGTGATGTAAACTTCGCGGTTGTGAACCTAAATAAAAATTGCGTCCGTATATTTCGGGTTACTTTGTATTGTACGAAAACGTAAATCTCGCGTATAACACGCGTCTAAAAGAAACGTATATCATGTATTCAAATATATAAAAACTCCTAGTACATTGTTTCGGTAGACCGGGGTTGTATTATACTTATAAAGATGTAGGGCCTCGTTATATTGAAAATATATAAAAATCGCCTGGGGCCGGGTCTTCTTATTTATAAACTATATAAGATTTCGTTACATTTAGTTATATAAAATGCTTTCGCCCGAGAATTCGCGTTTCATTTAATAAATATGAAATATATAGATTTCGGTTAGAACTATTTTAAAATGTTTCGTTTAGAAATTCGCGTCTTGTATTATAAATGTGAAACTTATAATATTCGTTTTGAGCTAAAACGTATGAACATAGAAACACTACAGTTTTGACCGCTATTTTGTTTACTATGCCTAGGACATTCTTGCGGTGTATTAGACTTGATGGTAAAATTTAAACTCTTACTCTGTTTAAAATATACGTAATGTCTCCGCCTAGATTGGCTTCACGACATACTTTATGAAATTTGTAAGTTCCGCTGTCCTAAAATTATATAAAATTACCTTCGTTTAGATCGGGTTATATCATATTCCTCGCGGAACGCGTAAGCCTCGTTGTCCTGAAACTAAATAAGGATGTTTCACCTAGACCGGGTTCATTTTACATTTTAGGAAGAATATAAATCCCGCGTCTTTCACTACATAAAATGGTTTCGGTAATATTGGGGTTATTTATACTTGTAAAAATTACAGAATCCCGTTATTGTTAA
>JADDOH010007334.1:0-74469 GCA_016648135.1 Agrypnia vestita | reverse complement strand
TATAATAATAAATAAAATATTAATTATATATTATTTATATATTAATATATTAATATAATAGATAATTCTAAAGCATTCGATACAATAAATCGGGAAACACTCATAACAATCTTGAGAAGCATTGGCATAGGTGGAAATTTAATTGAAGTCCTAGTGGATTACTTAACAAATAGATAAATTTTAGTAAAAATTAAAGACACATTTAGTAATCCAAAATTTACAAATACTGTGGTGCCCCAGGGATCTATTCTTGGTTCACTACTGTATATTATTTATATATCTACTATGTCTAAAATCTTTAAGTATGCTAAACATTTTGTGTATGCTAATGATACTGCTCTTGTGATCTCCCACAAGGATGTAAGTTGGGTGGAAAATTGTATGCAAGAAGATTATAATGCTTTACTAAAATGGTCTCATGATATGGGTTTAATTATTAATGCAAAAAAAACTAAAGTCATGCATGTAAGGTCACCTCATATAACTGTGACTAATCAAATAAATATTATTTCCCATAATTTTGATTACTTGCATTCCGGAAATAATGCATCGTGTAATTGTGAAAAAATTGAATTAGTTAATGAATACGTATATCTTGGTATTACCATAGATACATTTTTCAAATGTGATATTCAGGTAAATAAGGTATGTAAGAGGTTGAGAACTGAATTGGGATGTATGCACAAGATTAAATACTATGTTCCGATACAGAATATGAAAACTATATATCAATCTTTAGCGGAATCGGTAATAAGGTATGGAATAACTAGCTGGGGTCTAACTTGCAAAACTAATATTATAAAAATTCAAAATTCGGCTATAAAATTAATAAATAAAGAAAGTGCTACTAAAGATATACACAGGAACTCTTCAAGAAACAAGGCTGTATGCCAATTAATGCTATCTTGTGGTACAAACTAATTACACGATATCATGAAGATGGGACATATAAGCATAGATTGATTTATAAACATAGTACCAGATTTTCGGTTAAAGAAGGACTAAGAATACCGAAGGTCATAAATAAATATGGACAAAGAACATTAAAAAATGTCATACCAAAGATATTATATAAAATCCCATGTCGTGTCAAAATGGATATTAATAAAAAAGGGCAAAATACAGAATTAATGAATATGTTATTAAATAAAAGAGACTTATTTTGATTTTGGTAATATTTGTATTGTTTCTTGTATTGTTGTATTGTATTGTTGATTTGTATTTGAGTTTATAAGATCTATTGTAATTAATTAATATGATTGTATTTCTGGTAATTACAATTTATTTATATAAATGTATTGATGCACCTACAGACAAATATCAATGTGATGTTTTGTGGGTCTTAAATGTAAAAAAAAATTTAAAAAAATTAAAAAAATATAAAAAAAAGTATAGTAAATTTTTCTAAATATAATAAAAGGATGTCGCATTGATAATTGATTTTCATCTATTATTTTTTATAAAGATTTTTCTATCTTATTGAAAAATGAATGTTTTATATTAATTGAATATAATTGTTATATTTTTTCCACATTTAATCATATAACAAGTGAATGAATAAATCAATAAAATTTCTTATAGTAGATCATACATTAGCATAAATGTATTCACATTAATTATTATGCACATTTTATATTTTTGAACAACTACGTCCAAGAATCATTAAATGATTTAATTTTTTTTAAATCTTTTATTACATCTAATTGATTTTCATAATATCTGCCAAAGACACTTATTGGACCAAAGCATACTAAGCAACTCAACTTTTGATCACTTCCCCCGAAATACCTTCTTACACAGATTTTCGTCACTGAAATTATTTGATCCTGGGTGGATTATTCATTTGATTTGAATATCGGTAGCCTTCCGTGATACCTCTTTAACTTTATAAAATTTTGAGCTTTCGTCAAATTTAATTAGCTACCCTAAATCTTCAAAGACAAACTTTATTTATTAAATTAATTATTTTTCAAATACATAATTTAAATATTAACAGAAAGTCTGTTTATTGACACAAAACAAATTATAAATTAACATAAAAAATAATTTGTTGAAATCTTAGCGGTATAGCAAAATAACAAACAGAATATATTTTAAGTATACTACTAATTACAAACTTCCACAGTTCACTATAAAAGGCATAGTAAAATTTAAAGCGAATGATATGGGAGTAAGAATGGTCGGAAATTTGGAATTACGAATTATTCAAGCCTTAGAGAAAGGCATAAGTAAGAATATAAGTAGAAGTGTGAATATAGTATGTTTAGTATGTATGTTTAGCAAAAATACATAGGCTTGAGAAAATCACAAAGATATGTCTTATGATATTGTGATCTTGCCGGGAAACAGAAGCCGTTGGCATGCCCACTGGATTACGAGGGAGATTTAGCACTGTACTAAAAAAAAGTAAGCTAAACTACAAGAAAAGCTACAAAAAGTTCATTTAAACATATTTTCTCACTCACAAACGATGTCATTATTTTTCTTCTCCAGTTGGTGCCCTCATTAGAAAGGATCGTAGCCAGATTTTGATCCGTTGATGTTTCTCCTTTATCTGCAGTCCGCAGTTTGGATAGCCAGTTACGTCGGGTAGCATTCCAAAAGGATCTAAAGGCTATTTGATCTTTTTTTTATTTATTATCATTCATTATGAAATTTATACGTATTTTAATTATTATAGATCGTGCTAAGCTTTATGCAGCTTGTCGGCATGTTTCTTTTTCATTTTCTTGTATAAGTACATGACCTGGGACTCATCTTGTGGACGGGCCCTAAAGTGGTGTAGCGCTACCAACGTACCCAACTATTATTCTGACTATCTATCCTCTTTTTTACTTGCTTGCTTTACGTAACACTACTTCCCTACTGTAGGTAGAGTCGAGCTAATTTCTCACATCCTACACATTGGTAACCATCACCATCTAAACTAACTCTGCCAAAGGTCCATCGAGTTGTAAATAGTTCGCTCTGACTTTCTGCATTTCCAATCACCATCAGTTTCTCCAAATTATCTACATACATTACTGCGGGTGATATCGAAAATTAAAGGAAGTATCTCACACAAATCTTGGATACTCATTGATTTGTTCCAATAGATTGTTTAAGTATTATTTAAATGTATTAAATAACCTTTCCTTTTACGAGTTATCAGTATTGTAATGTATAGGCGAGATAGTCTAGATGTATCAAAATATTGTGCGATGTTGGGTAACCGTACCGTCCGTTAGGTCATAAATTTGTTATCTGAATCCCATTCATCGGGATCAGCAAATCGCATTGATGGCGGGATGACCTGCTCCGAAGTTTGTCCCTTCCGGAGCGCGGGAAGCACCCTCCAAGTTGAAAGATTACTAACGAGCCTGCAGCTAAGGGTTGAGGGCGTCTCCATGGTACCACGTCTGCTCAACGTAAGTGTATCCTGGAAATGCCACTAAGCTGGAATTCGATTATTTTCAAGAATAATGAAATTCACCAATAATACAAAATTCTCTTTCATCCCATGTATATGCTCAGGGTGTAATGGCCTTTTGAATTCAATATACATTTTTAATAACAAATATTAAGAGTTTCATCGTATGGTGAGGCAGATACTGGAAATTCGCCACCAACCCTGACAGTATGCATTATATATATTGTAAGCGTTACTAATAATTACTGCTTACTTTCACTTTTTGTCATTATTATCAGAGAGTTTTATCTATGTCTGCTTAATAATATTTATATGTTAATTTTAAATTTAAAAAAGCTTCGCGCAATAATTGTGGGAGACATATAACATTTTTTTAAACATTATTTTCATATGATTTATGTCTTCTTGTTGGAAACCAAATAAATAAATTAAAAACGATTTTTATTATAGAATATATAGAACGCTTATAGAACCTCTAAATTCGATAAAATATTCTCACAAAGATCATTTTCTGGGTTTTATAATTTCTGTGTTGTTTACGATTCGGAGTCGGTAATTTCCGGGTTTCCTGGGTTATTTTGATGTAAATTTTTTGTGTGAATTTTTTGTGTACACGACTTCTATCGGCTTTCTCCGGAATAATTTACCATGCATATATTTTGTGTGCACAACTTTTTATTTGCTATCATTGGCCTGAGCATTGGCTTAGCATTTTCTGGATACCTATTATCATTTTGCATTTTAACCGAATAGAAGTTAATAGAAAATAAGATCTTAGGAAAGCCCAGGAGTCACAATGTACTAAACAGACTTCGGTACTATTATAGTTTATTTGTGGTTCTTTGAGTAGGTAATACAAGATTTGTATTTCCTAATAAAACAGAATTCTATGTAACTAGCTGTTCATACCTGGCGTTACATGGGTTGAGGATTAAGTTGAAAATAAATTTGTGGAGGGAAACAAAGGTTTGATTCGAACGGTATAGATTTGCATCGAAAATATGTCAGAGGGAGGGGAAAGGGTAAAAGAGGAGTGAGGAAATGTCACCTATGTTACACTCCGGATTCTAAAGAATAAGTTTGCAAATTTTCAGTCCAATTGGTCGAACGGTACAAATTTGTATAGAAAATATGTCAGGGGAGGGGAAGGGGTAAAGGAATAGGGGGAAAGGTTACCTACGCCGGGTTCTAAAGCATAAGTATGCAAAATTTGAATAGAATCGGATAAACTGTGTAGATTTGTATAGAGAACTGACAGACAGACATTGAATTTTATAGGTACAGATTAGTATAAATTTTATTCAAACGGACATCACACATTTTTTTACATTCCTCTTAATAGTTTTAAAATTTTTTTCATCTACATAACTTCATTCTATTACGCATGATTGAATTTTGCGTCCTTGTTTTCTTTCCATTAGGTAATATTATTTCATGTTTCCATCTTGTGTGGTGGTGATGTTGATTTGGGTGTTTTTTTTGTTTTTCCTAAGAATTAAAAAGGATAGTGTCCATTAATACTTTAAAATATAAATTAAAGTACATTACATTTAATCATTTGTCTGAATGCCATTATTTGTTATTTTCTTAATCACTGTTTCGAGAGCAACTGCTCCACCCAAAACTATACAAGTGACTTAGTAAATAAACGAGATTATAACACAATTTTTGGTGTATATTTATGTTTTTACCTATATATAACCGATAACTAAAAACTATATTTATGTTTTTTACGCATAACAGATAACCAAAAACTCATTTCAATGTTATGGATTATACTTTTTAAGTACATAACCATATCCATTTAAAAAAATAAATCAATTTGTGTCACTTCATTAAAGGAGCACAGCAACTTATTTCTTGGTTTATTTGATATCATTGAAGGCCTTATAAAGTTAAAAAGTGTTGCTCGCCGATTGAACATTATTAAGCCCTGATCAATAAAAAAATACACATACATCGGCACGTGAGCAATAAATTTTTCGAACGTATCCTGGCTCGGTCGAATGAATCGTTTGAAAGCAATTATTAGCGGATCAAGCGCCGCGCGGCCATACTCGGCGGTTCTCGCCGCCGAAACTCAAAGTTATCATCGCTTAATTACTAACCTTTCCTAAATCCCCGAAACCATTTGGTATAACGTTCGCATCCCCGGGGACAACTTTATGGCTGCGAAAATTATTCCATTTGGAAATCACTTAACAGTTTGTGTTACTCTACACAGATTCTTGCGGCTAAGTCGACACTGGATACGAAGACGCCGGGAGATTTAGTGCCGCGCGTTATATCCAACCTTGATTTATGCTCAGCTATCTGGACTAGCCGAGAAAATGGATTGATTTGTAGCAAACATCTCGAGAATTTGTCCGTGCGAAAGGTTTTCGTCGAATTTACGACAAGACGTAATTTTGTTATTCGTACATCTGGAACAAACGATCGAAATAATTTGACTTCAGATATGACAATGTCACAGTTTTGGTCTGAAGTCAAGGATGACTTTGCTCAACATTTGCTCAAAAAAATTAAAGAGAGAGTACCTCTACAGTGATACAAGCTCTTGATAGTTGAACTGTGCCTAGAATTGGAGTAGATTATTGGAGTGAAATATTATCAAAACACCAGGCTTGAATGAATTACAGATTTAATTTCACCACGTCGGGAATTGGACCCAGAAGAACGTGGAAGGCTTATTTTATGCCAGTAGTTTTTTTGTTTGCGGAAATGGGAACCATGAATATTACATATCAAAAACTTATTTCATTTAATTATTCCCACAGTTTCTACAGATATACAAGAATACATTTTTGGATTGCAAGAAAAGATGGGAGAAGTATGATACTATTTCGGACGCTGAAACTGGAAACTCTTTGAAAACTGAAAACTCCAAGCAAAGAGTATGATTCACGGAAAAATACGACTTACGCTAAAGAGACAGATATGTTCTCTGGTAATGATGTTTTTCTCGATATTATTCGCTGATTTTGTTCTCTGGTAATAAGTATGCGATTTTACACCTCTGTTTCTCTCTCTTCGTATGCGCGTATTTTGCGTTACCATATTCTTTACTCTTTATCGATAAGACAAAAATATCTTACGAAAATTACCTAACTTGTGGAATTAAATTTAATTGATTCACTGCCACACCGATGTCTTCCACGGATCTGCTGTTGGAGTGTTGATGGCCTGACATATCATTACCTTCCATACAACAGAAAACTGATCCATACACCTGGTCAGTTTAAACACATCCGTGGTAAAATACTTGAGACCGTTGGCCTTGAAACAAATCGCGTCGCCCTACCGACGGCGTCCAAGTTTACCATTTTTTTTACACCTCCTTATGCGTTTGGTGGATAAGGATCAGAATACGTTTTATTAGATGCCATTAAAAATCTCTTAATTATTCTATATAAATTCATGGAGGTAAGTATGGATATGATCATAACATTGTAGTGTTTTAAATTATTATATTTTTTACAAAATATTTTGTTTAACAGATGACAGTATAGCCAAAAATATGATACTCGTATATAGAATTGGTGCACATTGGAAACGTGTACTCTTTACAACCCAGTAAAAGGGTGGCCACTGAGCTGGCTATCTAATGGTTCCGGAAAAACTGTTTTTAAAAAAGCTATCTAAGCCCCAGACGGATCCTGCCTTTCCAAAGGGCAGCCGTCATAATCGCGCCCTATCGACGGAACGGTCCGTACATAATGTTTCTGTAAAAAACACGCCAGGATTACACCTTCCCTATACAAACAGCGCTGGCGAACAGATCGCTTTCATCGCCTTCCTTTTGTATTCCTCTGAAATGGAAAAGCTACTTGATCCAAGATTTATGTCTGCGGCCGGCAGGGCTGTCCACGAGTGTCTGGCGTGTATCTCAATTTTTTTGAATTGTGGGCAAATTTACCATAATGCACCTAAGTTGGCCATTAGCTGACGATGATTTGGATTTTCATGTTTCTTGCCGTTGCGCGTTGCGATAGTAGACAAATGAAACACTTGAAATTAATAAGTCGGAAGATTTCGATTATGCATGGCTCTTATTTATTTTAGAATCGCGTAACTATGTATATTGAGTACTATCGTATTTGTAATTGTAGAAGCAAGTATATTAAAATCAATTAAGAGTACGTATGATGTGTTTATGTAGTCAATGTCTCAGAATCCAGTAATTTTATACATTTTGGTGTACACATATCAACGCGATGTTAATATATTTTTACATCAACGCGATAATAAATAGGAAATTAACTTCCACGTCCACCATTCTCTAACTGAGTATCATAAAATAGATTTTGACTATTCAAAAAAAGTCGCAATTCTCAATAATAAAACATTTAGAACCTTCAGGGAGATAATATAAATAAATAAAAGAAATAGTCATATAATTAACAACAGAGACGACAGCATTCGTCTTCCAACCGCATGGAATATCATACTTAATAATAATAATCATATTCCTAATACAAATAATATTAAAAGTAAACCGCATATCACAATAGAAACACAGAAGCAATTAGAAAATCCAACCATTTCACTATTTAATAATAACGATAATAAAGTAAGCACACGGATCACTACAAGTCGAGCAAAACGCATTAACTGCATCGCTGGAGAAACCCACTCCTCCACAAACACCTGACGCAGAATTTTTCAAACTCTCACTTGATGGTGAGCTCCGGACTTGCACGATTGTGCGCTTTTCGGAGAAATAGCCTATCAATAAGGCGCCCTGAAGATGAGCAGTGAGATTTGTTCGAAACGTCAGCAGAGGACTGGTCCTGAAGACCAGAATTGGACGCGGGTTACCCCCAAAGTAGTTAGAACTAATATATATATAAATATATATATATATATATATGAATATATAAATATATATATTGAAATGATTGCTTCCTGATGGTTTTTATTAATACATGTGAAACTTTAAATAAACGACTTGTGGCAACCCTGTTTCCAAATGTGGATGAATATTCCCGAGCTAAGAAATCAACTCCTGAGAAGGTACAGGGTGGCCCGTCAACATTTGATTAATCGCCCCAGATTTCGCATTCAAAGAATAAACAGCGCATTCATGGTTTGGCCCCGCGTGATTTATTAATCATTAGGAAACACCCTATACCATGACTGGTTGGATTGTACCGGCGGATTTAACCTGCATTTGAATTAGACCCGAGACATGACTTTTCTGACAGCCTTTGTATATTTCTAATTTATAGTTATTTCGTTCTTCATTTGTTTGCGACAATAGCAGGCGTATGACGTTTCAATGTCGAAGCGTGTTTTAATATCGTCAGATTCATTTTGTCTTAAACATTTGTTGTTAACTGCCACAACTATGGACCACCAAAATATATATACAAAAACTAACGTAATTTTTTTGCACATGGTCTGGTTGTAAAGCATTATACTTTTTAAAAATATACTACAAGTTTGTAAATAAAAAGGTCAAACTTAATACACTTAAAAATTATAATGTATTAGTAAATAAGTTGCACTATATATAAAATATGTTTTTACTTGAAAAGACTGAGTTTGAAACGACATAAAAAAAAAAACTCACAAAATCTATTGTAAAATATATGTTTTGCTTACTAGGGTTTCAATTATGCAAGAATAAGTATAACTATTAAAAATGACATATTTTTAATATTTAAAGCATTAAATTTGTGGTCACACATTTGAACAAAAAGTTATTTATGTTAGTATGTAATTACTAATTCTTTAAAGCTTATGCGAGCCCCTCTGCATAAACGATGTATAAAATTTGTATTGTTTCAAGCGAAAAGTTGAAATTATTGCAACACTGATTTTGCTACCAAAAAAATCTTTAAAATAGATTTATTAATCAGTTAGAAAAACAAGCAGAAAAATCAAATCAACGAAAAAATATTTGGCTGCTACCGGGATACGAACCACGGATCTCTTCCTATCCGGGGCAGGCACTATAGCGTAATTGGTTCACACGCCTGCCCCGGTTAGGAGAAGATCCGTGGTTCGAATCCCGGTAGCAGCTAAATATTTTTTTGTTGATTGATTAATTATATATGTCTTACTAATTGATTAATAAATTAGGTTTAAAATTTCACAACTTTCTTCTGAGAAAATTGCAACATCACAATAAGAATAAAAAATTTCTTGAATAAAAAAATGTTTTCTGGACATGCATGTTTGTTGTCGCAACGTCAGAATAGAATCAGGAAAAAATATACAAAACCGTCAACAAATTTCTTATAAAAGCTGAAAGGCTTCATAAAAAAGGAATTCGATATCCTTCACATCAGTAACAGCCTTATCTTCCGTCAGTAATAAGGCTTTTATTTCGCCACACCCATAAATAAGGTCCAAAATATCCCATTGATTACCCATCGGTCCAGTCCCCAGAGTCTCGTACATTATGCCAATGAAATAATACAATGGATAGAGAGATGATAAAGGCTGTAATTTTTCCGAATAAGTTTTTACTTTCTCCGTAAATACAGAATAGGGGATGGCCCCCCATATTTTCATACAATATAATAGTATAATCATTTATTGGTTGCTCATTTTTTATAGATAGTGTATTATTTTTCTTCCTTTTTATAAGAAAATAAATACGCGTACTCTAAAACACATCGACAAGTAAAAAAAAACAATATTTCTACTATTTTCAAATTGAGCTAAATTATTAAATGAAAATATTACTTAATTTGGTGGTCTCCTGGAATATTCTCGATTTAATGATATCACATTATATTTATAAGTTTGCGAGTATTAAAACATTATTATACGTTAGTATTAAAACGGCATTCCAAAATAAAGTAATAATTCTTATAAAATTTCATTTCAGAATAAAACTCAAAGATTTTTTGTGAAAAAATGTAAATTAAATAGTATCGCTAACAAGAATTCGGTTTGCAAAGTGAGCTCTACATTTATTGCTCTACTTGAATTAATTGTAAAAATACAAGGAAACCAATCGCTCGTTACTCAGACGATTCTAACGGACATCATGGAAGGTCTCCAAGGATTACCGACATTATTCGTCGCATACAAAGTTTCAATTTATCCAAAAAATTACAAAATACACGCTCGTTTACAAACTAAATAAAAAAAAGGTGGCCGAGGTATGTAGGTAAAGAAGTAGAAAAAATCGTCTTAATATGATGCAGATTAAAATGCTATGCTCATTCAAACTTTTTGAGACTTTTTCTGGTGCGCGGTTGGGTTCTTGGTGGTTTGGTTGATGCGAGAAGCGTGAAACTACAGCGGGCCTCGACTCACTACAACGATGTACAAAATAAGGATGAATTGATTTTCTATTTCATTTTCATTTTTACCGATACCAGAATCGATAATCATAGCACATCCAAAGTAACGCTCAGGGGGCCAAGTTACATTCCCGATATCTCTCATATGAGGGAGTATCTCATGCTAGGAGAAATCTAAATTTCTGCACACAATTGACTCCAATGTCAAATTTTTGTTTATTATTTTTTTCAGTAAAAATTATTTATTGAGTAAAAAGCTAAAGAGCTCAAGAAGTTTCAACAAACTCTTTACGAAATTATTTTTAGTATCCTCGGTCGTGTGGGAAACCTAGATATATATAGCTCTAGGAGGATTTTGATTTTATTTTTTTAGCTTTGTTAATATTTCTGCGACCCAGAAATACTTCATATGCTTT
Organism: Agrypnia vestita; assembly: GCA_016648135.1. Lineage (NCBI taxonomy): Eukaryota > Metazoa > Arthropoda > Insecta > Trichoptera > Phryganeidae > Agrypnia > Agrypnia vestita. The sequence continues at coordinate 63,385 of JADDOH010007334.1, read as the reverse complement.
TTGTATGATAATCCGCTAACGATATCTGAGTCGAGTATTTTTTTAATTGTTTGAAGAATATTTTTTCTTCTGAATGAAGGTTTGCACTTTGTGGTGACATTATTATTAAAATAAAACACAAATCACTTTATTTTCACCACTTATTAGATTATACAACCTACATGTTCTCTTTTTCAGGATTGTTTGTGTACTAAAATTGAAAAAGTTAAACCATGCAAGTGTGTTACGGTAAAGGGGAGGGTGAGAGGTGTTAATTATTATGGAATGTCATCTGAAGAGAATAGAATCTTAAGTAGAAAAATATTCAATAATGGGTTGCGCACAAATTTTATATGGGTATTTATTATATTTGAATTAATATAAACATATTTCCTAATTTCAAGTATTTCTAGATTATAATTTTAGTAAACAATTTGGTTTTTTGAAAAATCAACCCATATATAGATTAAAAAGTATATAAACACAAAGAGTATACGTTTATATAAAAAGAGATAATTTTTGTTAGGTGCATTTTCGTTTGTGTTAGAGGAAAGTTTACTCTTTGCTTTATGGAGAAAATCATGCACCATCTACACTAAGTGGTTTGAAAATCTTCCCTTAACTGTCACACATTACTTACTGGTGTTTTGGTAAACATGTCTGATACGTAAAATATTTTACGTAGCCCCAGTTTGTGAATTTATGTAGACTTAAACTTGTAGGACGGTTTCTGGGAAATTAAGGGTGCAAAAAACTATTCGGAAAATAATGAACTTTGGCATATTATCGGAAAAAAATCAATAAATATGCTCTTGCGTATATATCAGAGTGTAACTTGAGATAAAATACATTACCCGCTACGCAGGGAAGTAGTGCGAGCAGAAGAGTAATGCCGCGATAACCGAAAAAAAGAGAAATTTAAGGAAAAAGAAGAGGATGCAGGAGTTTGTTTCACTAAACAATCAAGGGGCCCTTTATCTTGAGATAAAGACTCCCAAAATTATTGTATCATGACGCAACAACAGGAACATGGATATAATAGAGATGTCTTGGAGGTTAAATTAAGTTAATAATCATTTATCTGGAGACATCAATTATAAACCCGACAAAGACCGAACGTACAAGTTTTTGGTTGCTGATAGCAGCCAACCAAAATCTGATCTGCTAATTTTTTGGAGCTAGAATAGTATTTTCAAGCCTTCAAAATTCTTTCCTTTTTTATATTCGCTGTATGTTTTGTTGCTCCTGATTTAACATTATTTATTGTCTCAGTGGTTTGGTTTCATCTGGAGAAAAATCCTCCTCGCAATAGCTACATGGGTGACTCATCCATTGCATCGGTTCGAAGATGAGTCTCTTCAGTTACGCATGGATTCAGACACCATGGCAGATGTCATCTTTGCAACCAGAAAAGTCAGGAACGATCTGGCGCATATCAGCCTTCTTCTTCTTCTTCTTCTTCTTCTTCTCGTATCCTGTCCGTTTAATGGACGTTGGCTATCATGTTGACTACGCGGACTTTGTTTTCTGCGACCCGCAACAGCTCCACAGTAGACTGGCCAAACCACCGTCTCAAGTTTTTTACCCATGAAGTCCTCCTTCTTCTAGGGCCCCGACTTCCGGCAATCTTTCCCTGTATGAGATATATATGAGATGCAAGATCTCGTATTTCTCTGGATGTCTCATCACATGTCTTAGATATTGAAGTTTTCGGATTTTTATTGTTTTCTGCGACCCGCAACAGCTCCACAGTAGACTGGCCAAACCACCGTCTCAAGTTTTTTACCCATGAAGTCCTCCTTCTTCTAGGGCCCCGACTTCCGGCAATCTTTCCCTGTATGAGATATATATGAGATGCAAGATCTCGTATTTCTCTGGATGTCTCATCACATGTCTTAGATATTGAAGTTTTCGGATTTTTATTGTTTTCTGCGACCCGCAACAGCTCCACAGTAGACTGGCCAAACCACCGTCTCAAGTTTTTTACCCATGAAGTCCTCCTTCTTCTAGGGCCCCGACTTCCGGCAATCTTTCCCTGTATGAGATATATATGAGATGCAAGATCTCGTATTTCTCTGGATGTCTCATCACATGTCTTAGATATTGAAGTTTTCGGATTTTTATTGTTTTTATAACTTATTTTTCTTTATTCATCCGAGCCTTTATTCATTCGTAACTCTGTCCATCCAGCTTATTTTGAGAATTCTTCTATAGATCCACATCTCGAATGCCTCAATGTCCATGCTTCCATTCCATAGAATAATACTGAAAACACGTAGCAACTTACCATTCGCATTCGTAATCCAAGATTGAGATCATGACTGCAGAACATTCTTTTTATGCGGATAAAGGTTGCACGAGCTTGCTCTATGCGGCATTTGATTTCAACCGAAGGATCCCATCTTTCATTTAAATTACAGCTCAAGTATACAATACTTTGTACGTTCTCTAGTTTCGTTCCAGCTATGTTAAGATTTTCATTCAAGTCAACTGCGTTATTTTTGCTTATGAGCATGTATTTTGTTTTGTTTGTATTAAGTTCTAACCCAAATTTTTCACATGTCTTCACTACTTGATTCAGTAGAAGTTGCAGATCCTCAATTTTACTTATTAGAAGTACCATATCATCTGCATAACGCAGGTTTTTCAGGGTCTTCCCATTTATAACAAGTCCATGAATAGATTCTTGTAGAGCTTTATTGAATATATCTTCTGAATATAAGTTGAACAGACAGGATACTACAAGATGGCCTCCTAGAGTTCTGAAATGGAGACCTTGGGAAAATAAAAGAGGCATCGGAAGACCTCAAAAGAGATAAGCCGATGATATTGTCGCTGTGGAAGAAAGAAATGGCTACAATTAGCCAACAGGGAAGAATGGAAAAATAAGGGAGAGGCCTATATCCAGCAGTGGAAAGACGAAGGCTGATGAAGAAGAAGAAGATAAGTTGAACAGTATGGGTGAAAGAATACATTCCTGTCGCATGCCTCTCTTTATTTATATTTAATCTGTTAGACAATGTTCGACTCTTACTGCTGCTTTTTGGTTCCAATATAGATTACCTTTTATCCTTATATCAGTCTGTTGCCTCTTAACGCGATGTTAGTTTTGCCCTCCTTTATCTCTACATTTCATGCCACGCTAGTTTACAGCTAAGCTCCAATGTCAAATTACAGTGCATATCCATAGACAACATAAATTTGCAGCTCTTGTCATCTCGTATTAAGAGATATCTAAATAGCATCAAAGCTAAATATCTATTACTATTTTCGTTTGTATAGTTCCCTGGTATTATCATTTCTTGGATCTAAAAAAATTATGAATAATTTAATTTAATATTCTTACATTATACGGCTTTGACATATTTTCTGGCTTCTCTGCGTACCAACACAATAATAAATATTTTTTTTGTTTTTTATGAACAATCTTGCAAAAATATTCAATATATTTTCATTAAATATCTCGAAAGCCTTCCATCGGTAAATCTCGGTATAACTGTGTGGGTGGGAGATGAAAAAGATGAACGGAAATATTTAATGAAAATTTAATCAAATACCTACCTACAGATTGTAGCAACAGATTACTTGACTCGGCTCCTCGGTATCGACCTTCCGATGGGTAAACATTATTTCAAGGCCTTCTATATCGAAATGTGTTTATTCAGGTACCATATCTTAACATACCTACATCATTGTAATGGGGACACAGGAACACATTAATGGGGCCATTAAATAAATTAAATTTCTGATCTACAAAATATAAATATTTCAAAATATAATATTTCATTATTGCAATAGGCATTAGCATTGCGATAGGGTGGCAATAAATATGATCTGGAAACATTATTTTTTTCTTCCTTCTACTGTACTCATTTCCTAGGTAGGCTGTTGGGATCAGCTCTTCTCGTTCTCAGGCTGTTTTTTCTTCGGTTCTGGGTGATGCTTTCATCCAGGCCGTTTCTCTGTAGCATTTTGGAGCATTGAGTCATCCAGGAGTTCTTTGGTCTTCCTCTAGATGATTATCGATGAAGCTCCATATACATTGCCTGCTTCACCGTGTGGTCTGGTGGTCTCCGTTTTATGTGACCGTACCATTTCAGCTATCGTTCGTCCAGCTTACTGTTTATGTCCGTGACACCTAGGCTACCACGAATGCGTGAACTTTCATTTCTATTTTTTAGTTTTACCCCTGGCGACCATCTAAGAATTCGCATTTCTGCTGTTCAAAATTGCCTTGAGTAGGAGTTGTACTGGGTGATCTGGAAAAACTTGAGAATAAAAAAAAATCATGAAGCCGTTTCTATTATATTGGATCTGATTTTGTGAGAATTAATCACAATTATTAATATCTTTGTGTTTATAAGCACTTTAGCTTAATAAATATATTATTATGGAATTTTAGCTGTGAAAGGCAAATTAAATACTTAAAATTAACAATCGACGGGAAATTAATAGCAGCAGCGTTCTTAAATTCATTTTTTTTAGTTCCTTTATTCACACTAATTTTCACTAGAATATTCCTCACGGGTACTTATTTAATTCTCTTTACTATTATCTATCAGAACGGGAAATTAATTGGAGCACCGTTTTTTAATTCACACTAATTTTCACTAGAGTATTCGACACGTGTAAATCTTTAATTCGCTTTACTTTGATCTACTGCAAGGTCGTTTTGCTCAGTTTCGCACTAGTTTACTTATCGTCACGCATTGGATCGGCTGACGAGGTGGAGCGTTCACTAATCACTTGGTGTGTTAGTGAACATGTCTTGTGTGTGTGTGGGTGTGGACTTTGTGTGTCTTGATGATTCGATTTAATCGTGCAACTCCAATTGCATCATTCTTATTATTATTAAATTAAGAACTAGAAATACTTAACTTAATGTATGATTATTTTGTATATAATATGCCTTCTCTACTTCTTTATCGATCCTTATCTAGTACTTGTTATTATTTATTTAGTATTTCAATCACCAACACAATTTTTTCAACAGCTAGTCTTCGATTGCTAGATGTTTAATTGAAATATTGTGTGGTTAATGACTGGAATTATTATTTTTCCATATCATTCTCTAGACTAACCATATTTGGTCCCACTTACCGGTACTAATTTACCCGAAACAACTCAACCAGCAGCTCTCAAACACCTCGCAGAAGTATCCAATCACGGCACATAGTTTCATAACGCCTATAGGAATATTATATCACGCCAGATCTTCGCTGTCCTAATTCCACTGCATTTCGGCAAGAATAATAATTTTGTACCCTAAATAAATAAAATTTATAAGAGGTGGAAAATTAATTCTCTGTCATCACAATCCCCGCCTCATTCTCATCTTTCATCTTATAGTTTTACTCAAGCACCTTCTTAAATTTTATCATAACTATTAAGTTATGTTTAGTTAGTTATTTAGTTAGTTAGTTATTAAATATTTAAGGTTTATATTCTTCTTCTTCATGAAATCTGTCGGGTCCCCCCCGACATCGGCGATCACCTGGGAGAAATTTTTCCTGTCCAGTGCAGTACGGAACAACTTTGTTTGTATTAGGTATTAAAATATGATGAATATTTTATACAAACTGTATGAACGTGTAGAGATACGATTCTCAACGTTTCGCTGAAGTCACACCATAGTCTTCAGGAGAGTATTCTCTCATCGCGGGGGTCAAGAACATACTGATTATTGCTTATGCGACTGTAGATTGTATGCACAAAGTGGATATGTGATGCTGCTTCCTACACTCGAGGTATTGATACACATTCTTATTTCTGAGTATGCTCATTAGCATGCTCAAAAATAGCATGTTCTAACAACTGCACACACTTGCTCGTTATCAGCATTCTTATTTTAAGCATGCTACGAATGAACATGTTCAAAGCTAACAATCAAACACACATGCTTATTACTGGCATGCTCTTGTCATAGAATAGAGACGCTCTTGTTCAAAAGGAAACTTTGCGAACTGAATTAAAAAATTCAAGTGAACCAATTAACAGTTTCCGAGTTTCCATCCGCACATTTTTGATTTTAGTTTTTATAATTTTCATTGTAAGATTTTGAATCATTCACATGTTTGATAAAGTTTCATAAGCTTTATTTATTGCTATATTATTTTTATATAGCGGTGACCGAATATCCGCAGATATTCGTGATTCCTAATACGTTATAAAAAGTAATGTTTGTCATCTCCCCAACGCGTCATATTTGTTTCATATGTTGCGGACTGAGGAGATCGCATCGATAATCGATACTAACCGCGAATGACATTAGCATGCTCACAAGCAAGCCTGTTCATATAATATGCTCAGAAGGTACCCCTTCTACCCGCAAATCAAGTGAGCATATAAATCAACCGGCTGTTAATTTTTGAGCGTGATGGTAATGAGCATGCTCATGCTACTAAGAAGCAATTGCTCAAGAAGCTCAATACTACGCATGCTCACGTGCCACTAATGAGCATGTGTATCAGTACCTTAAAGTGCTGTTGATGGAATATGAACTTATAAATTAACTTGAAGAATAACTATAAATGGTTAAAGGTCTCTTTAAGAAAAAGGTTTCCCGCATCTAAGAAACGGAAAAGAAAATCAAAGCAAATATATAAATCTAGAAGAAAGAAGAAATAATAAAAGTCGTTATTGATCATTAAAAGAAGATATTGTATCCTTAAAAGTGGTCTAAAACAAATATAAATAAACAAAATGTTATAAATTGGAATTGGAACAAACTGAATCCCGGTTGAGCAGCTGAGTACTGTGGAAGGTTTACAGCTGGCTATGTAAAGTCGGTTAACGCTGGTAACTCAAGTTCTCCACTTTAGACTTAACTATCCTCAGGTACGGTACATTCCAGGATCAATTCTCCTTAATACCTCCAAAGGATAAGGCCAATTTCCCGGCTGATAAGGACGGCGGCATAAGCTTTTATCAAATTAAGGAATTATTATCGAAGTTTGCAGTCATTTCTTGGGGAATATTTTATTATTTATGTTACTTTCTATAAATCACAGTCCGGTAACCGAACATAAGTGCCTTCAATTAAATTTTATTTTGATTTCGAAATGCAAGGTGATTGGAATCACATAGATTTAGATTTATAAAGACTAGACACTTGCGCACAAATATTGCCTAAAACCATAGACACTTTCGACAAATATATTTATAGAAATAAATATGAGACAGTGCAGTACTCCAATTCATTCAAAGGACAAAAAAATATCAAAGGTTAATCAAATACATAATTGAATAATTAAATTTAATTTAATAAATTAACAGAGTAGGATTATAGAATAAAAATTAAATAAATTAATAGAGTAGGATTATAGAATAAAAATTAAATTAATTGATAGAGTATAGAAAGAAGTAGAGTAAAAAAATAATAGAGTAGCTTGTTACTGTAACGGTTATGACAGTCATCTAGTGAGCTGGTGGACGATGTTTCGAGCTCCATCCCAGTCCTATTTTCATAGAACAGGCTTTTGGCTATGTTTGGAAGTAAGAATATTAATTCGACACATATTTCGTGTTCGCATCTCTATTTAAAAAAAAGAAATAAGAGAAATTCATTTATTTGTTTATTCAATGCTACATATTATTTAGATTGAATTAAGGTTTGATTCTACAATGCATACCTCATTAAAAACTTAGTGTTGAGACAGACTTTATTTTATTACACTTCATTTATTTATTTTCTAGTGTAATTTATAATTGTTATAATTGTGTGTTAACAAAGACATATAAACATAGCAATCAATTTATAAGTTATCAGATAAAATTAAAACAAGTAGAAAGACATGAAATCCCCAGGCAGCAAAATAATACTTGTGTTGGGGGACATCTAAACCTATACATATACACTTAATAACTATAATACATAGGAAGGAACCATATACAATTTATTTTTTTATTTCTATTTAATTTAAATATAAAATTTTGGTTGGTCTGTGCCTGTCTCGCTAAAAATATCTGTGTTGAGACCGGCATAGTTTACAATGATATGTAGATACAAAACATAGTATGTAGATATATAGTAAAATAATAAAATAATATAAATACTCTACATTTTTACATTATAGATAAACAAATCAAATCTTGAACAATTGTGATTTATGAACTATCTCCTCTCCAATTCAAGTACTTTCAGTTTTATACTGAAGAGACATGTATTATTTATTTTCTTCATATTAATAGAAAGTCCATTATAGAACTAAACGGCTGTATAAAGGAATCCATTTATATCTCTATCACAATACAAATACTTGCCAAAATATATACCTACTGGTCAAAAAAACCGATGAAAATATTAAACTGATTATTTTGCAATGCAAAAATTGCAATCTTGTTGCTTGTTGTTAACATTCTTCACATATTTGTTATTAGTACAATTTATTACTATGAATGTGAAAATAATAAAAACCCAAAGTGCACTTTATAAGCACCCGCAAATAAACTTTCGAAAAGAAATATTATTAATATAAAATGAAACGTATTTGTCATACTTATTATACAAGAAATACCCCTAGTGTCAATATTTTTCAGCATATATATGAACAATGAAAATCACAAATTTATTCCATCTCCTCCGCAGAGTCGTCCATTGGAGCACTTTCATTCGCTTACCACGTTCCAACAACAGAGATTTATTTTGTTTTCTTTGGCGATACCGAAAATTCCAAACACACTCACTAAATCAAATTATCGATGTATTTTACTGTTGCGCCAAGGCAGGGCTGCCCTGGTTTGCGACCTAACCCGACCTACCCTAGCAGTTCTCCAAGGGCGTGCACTCTGTGTAGAGAGTTAAAAAGTTTACGTGAATTGAGGCTTTGATGGAGTGAGGAGGTCACCATTTGGGGAGGTTTGAGATATGTCACCAGTTTTGAGGTAACACAGAAATGAGATGATGGTGACTATGTTGTTCGAGTACACATATGTAGGATTTCATCAGAAGAAGATTCATGTGAGGACAATATTCCGATTTCATATCCGGCTACCATTCTGCATGTACGTTAAGTGAGAGAATCATATCATAAAAAATTCGAGGGGCATAGAAACAAAATCATTATTACGCAATTGATGATATTGAGATTGACGTATTTGTAACTGATTTTACGGACAGAGCCGATTTTTTAAACACACAAACATGCTCTAAGACCAGTTTAAAAGACTGAAACCACAAAAATTGCCATTAAACATTTTAAAATACTTTATACTTTCATGAAACTAGGCTGTTGGGGTTGGCTCTTCTCGTTTTCAGGCTACATCTTCTTCGGTTCTAGGTAAACAGGCTGTTTCTCTGTAATTTTTTGGAGCTTTGAGTCATCTGGGATTTTTTTGGTCTTACTTTAGATGACTGTCGATGAAGCTCCATAGAAATTGCCTGTTTCACTGTGGTCTCCATTTTATGTGCCTATACCGTCTCAACTGTCGTTCCTCCAGCTTACTGTTTATGTCCATGACACCCAGGCTACCACGAATGCGTGAAATTTTAATCTTATCTTTTAGTGTTACTCCTATTGTCCATCTTAGCATTAGCATTTCTACTGTTTCGAGTTGCCTAGAGTAGGAGTTGCACGTAGTCCAGCATTCGGAGTCATCCAAACATATTTTAATGAAGATTTGAACTCTGTAACCCATAAGAGGTGCACTAGGAGAGAAAATTTGGCCTAATTAATGACCTCACTGTAAATACGGGTTCAAAATTTATCTCATTATAACAAAAATTGTTATAATGGGTTCCATTATGCTTTTGTGTTTTTGTAAATAAAATATGTCACACAAAAAATTTTGCTGATGTTCTAAAATAATTTATATTTATTATCATTCCTCACATGTTCTTTCATTACTATGTCAGAAAATTTTAATACAAATTAGATACCAAAGTGCATTTTTTACAGCTTGGCTATGTTATCTACGAGTCATGTTTCTATAAACGGGGGATTGTATAAAAGTATTTTTTTCAATCCGGCATTCTACGCATATTAAGAGGTTTGTACCAACAATGGTATTATAATGCGTATCGCTCATGATGAAACAACATCTCGTAATACAGGTTTTTAGGGGAAGCAAAAAACTACACAATACCTAGATTTTTTACAATAAATAGAATACGATATTGATTTAATGGAATAGGAGACGCAAATATATTCTTTTTTAAATACTTAAGCTTTTGCCCGATTACATATCCACACATTTTAAAAACAAATACCTACACAAAATACACTTGATTTTGACAAAAGTGTGGTTTGCGAGGTATTTTTTTACTAAGAATGTTCTTCGGTTTTCACGGCCACTCAGAATCTTTAGGTATGTTATGCCGTGTTATTAAGACCTTTCTGGCCGATGTTTCAGATCCCATTGCAAGTTCCATCATCAGGGGTGATGTGTTGATTTGTATTTTTTTACTTATTAAAATAATTTTTTTTATTGTGTCTTTTTTTCCCATGATACTGGTATACAGGTGCATACTTTACGGTATGATTATAAGATGACAAAATGTTAAATATTTTAACTTAAATTTGTTACAAGATGAGCAAACGCACAATTTTTTTTTCAGTTGTATACCATCGTAAGTGCTCTCCCCTTTAACTGGAATATTATTTTTAGTGAAAAAAAATTCTAAATAGCCTAAGTAGAGGGTATTTGAATTACAAAAAGAAAAATTAAATTTATTATATTTTGATGATTGAGGTGAGTACATTTTTAAAACGTTCATTCTGCTCCCCTGTAAAATAGCTGTTTTGATAGTTATGATACATTACCTCTGAGGTAAATAAATTAACTCATTTTTATATGCATACATACAAATATGCTTTTAAAAACGAACGATTTTTACAGCATCGATATTACTAAAACTTAAGTCCATGCCGGGAGTAGCCGCCACTGGTACTCTCCGCGAAGCGAGCTTACAAAACGCGCCCAACTTTCGATAGAGTTGACTTAGACCCCGGTATTTGCCTAGTCTGCCCGCTACCTATCCCTCCACATGGTGTCATCAAGTTTGGGGTGGAATATCTCCATCTTATCCTTAGTGGAAGTGCCCAGAATCCTGGGAGGTAACACAATGTCGCCATTTCCATGAATATATCCCGCCAAATAGTTATGCCCCGTTAAAGAAAATGAGATTCAGGTTTTTTCCGCGCTACAGCCACTGGTTTGAAATTGTGAAAGTGAATGACACTTTTCTCTGCTCGTTTTTCGATGGAATAACTATCGCGCAAAACAAACTTTTCCAATTTTCGTTTGTTTGTCAAAACAAATTTACAAAAATATTTTAATGGTGAAGTCCGTTTGACAACGTATTCCTCTAAAGCCTCTTTTGAAAGAACTGACAACGTTTTTGTAAAATACTTTAATCAATTAAATTACATTCCCTATGATACATACCAAAACTGCTCGGTATCACTACACATTCAGAGGTGTGAAATGGTTCAACGAATTGCCTGTTGAAGTGAGGATTGAGGAAAATAGGAAAATTGTGAAGCATTTAAAAAAACGTGAAATAATATTTTTTTTATTTTATTATATATGTATGTAGCTATTACTTACTTATTATTATATATTACTCACTTAATATTATACTTACTTATTACTTAACTTATTACTTACTTATTATTACTTAATTGTCTATACATATACTTATTACCAGATGAATATATACGTACATTTTATCATATAATTCTCTGTAAATGTAATATGTAATGATACTCCTCTTCTACATACGAGTTTATGTCACTCATATAGAAGAGAAATATCATCATGTTATAAAATTAAAAAACTAAAAAAAAAATAATTATAAATGTTGCACAACATTTGATTAGCAGAATAAATTGTTGCCAACGTTTATAATAACTAGGGATTAGCTTTGATAAGAAATAATAGAATGAGATGAACTAACTAAATAATTAATTATGTTCACCTAGTATCATAACTTTTCTTGAATTATTCTCCTTTATTTCGCATTGTTATATCAATTCTCTCAGATTTAAAAAATATCTATCTACATTCCTTTTTGCTCATACCTGGACTTTAAGTATGTTTATCATTTAGAATCTAATTGTTCTGTAAATTTCTTATGTTCATCCTCACCCTTGCCAACATAACACAAATTGAGACTAATCAATACAATAATGGCAATAAATACCACAAAATTTATGCAAGGTATCTACCTTTTAACTTATAATAATAATTAACATTACTATGAAGACTAAACAGATCCCAGAATAACGACTGCATAGAGACAAGAGCCACCTCATATTTTGTTGCACCCAAACTTTATTAAGCTTCTTACTTTCACCCACAAAACTACGAACAACTGTTCAAATTAAGTTTTCGCTTGAAATCTGGTTCACTTCACTTTAACAATCTTATTTTACTCAACTGTCTAATATTATTTTCAACTCATTAATACGAATAGAAAATCGCTTCGAAGCTTAGACTCTCCAAACTCAGCTATAATAATATATTCAAAACTATCAGATTAGAGAGTTCTATGAATTATAATCATTGATTTGAAATTCCTAATTCAGATATCACCGTGAAATTTATTTAATAATTCACAATTACCAATAATTTTATCGCTAATTGTCATGATCACATAAAAGCATATAAAATTATTTAAAAAAATATGTATTTTTAACAAAATTTAAATAAATGGTTTTATTTTTGAATATGACCTTTGCCTCATATATGCGACTAATAAACATAACAAAAACATATGTTTTAATTAAAAATATTCACCCCAAAGAACGTCAAATCAATGAATGGTTAGGTTTAATGAGATTCGTTAGGTTAGGTGTCTAGGGTTAAGGAATCTGTGATGTTTTGATGTTGGTCAACCCGATCCAGGAGGAAAAGGGGGTTCGGTATAAAAGGAGAATTACATGGGCGCGCTCTCTGCTTCTCGTCCACATATAGTATAAGGTCACGGTAGCTAGTGTCGGTCCGCAATGTGTATTGTTATACAATAAAACAGAACAGTATTATATTATCGCCTGTTCTTTCATTGAACAAACTCCGTGTTCCCAAAGTGGGAATACACTACAGAATCTAAAGAGATTCAATGATATATAATGTTTGAGTACAGTGTACATTGCATAGGCCAATTACACAGATTCGCAGATGTTTAAGGCGCAGTAAAATAAATTCATTGTTGGATCAGAAAATATTTGAAAGCTAAGAGAATATATCGACAGTCCTTATGTATACTGTCGAATCTGCAAATTTTTTTTCGTTTTACTTTCTAAAATCATCCAATTTATTCAAAATTTTCCGAAAATGCAAAATAAATTGTTTCAAACAGACCACATATTAGAGGAAAATTAATCTTAATAAAAACATTATCCGAAAATGTAGAAGGTTTAAGATAATAAAAAGAAAATTGATTTTTTGCAGAGTCGAAAGTATACGCGAGGACCTTTGATATTATAGTAGGTACACTAAAAACAATATTAAAGTAAAATAATGGTAATAAATGAAGAATGGTGTTAAGTAAACGAGTTTCAATAGTAGGTAACATGGGTCTAGTAATGGGCGGAAAATGGTTAGGTTAGGTTAGGTTAGGTTAGTGCAGTGAGTGATTGGCCAAAGATTTAATGATGATGATTTCAATCTGCAAGTCGAATAATACTATGGTTAAATAGTTAAGTGGTGCTAGAATAAAGCACATTTGGTCTTATTATTTTATATATTATTTTATTGCATCTTTGTATTTCTCATTCATCTCTCTCGTCGCTCTCCACAATTTCTGATTTGAATGAACAAAAACTACCGGTCTTCAAAACATCTCGAATTCTTCTACGTGTTTGGTTCATGGACTCCACTGCAGGACTTCACTTTTTCAACATGCATCGGTAAGTCTTGTCTTCTGGGGTATTTTTACGACCTTTCTAGCCTGAAAGGTCATAAATACCCCAGAAGATACAGACCAGAAGCTTATGAGTGGCCGTGAAAACCTAAGAACATTCTTGAACATTGTCGTTAATATTGATTTTTTTTTCGCGCCTTGGTTTTTCAGTCTCTCAAGTACATTCTGTGTTTGAGAGTTTCAAAAAATTTTTTTGCTCTATACCATACATGTAGGAGTTAAATCGTAATTCAAAGTAGTGAATTAAACAAACTAAATAGCAAATCATTGTTTTCGTTTGTTAAAAGTAACAAAATAAGTGTTTAGTTAGCAACAAAAGTAAAAGAAAACTTGGCAAACGATTGCAGTACTTCAATCTTATATTAAATAAACCACCTAACAAATAGATCACCGTTGTACTTTAAAAATACAAGAAATTATATTTATCATTAAAACTGTTCATAATGAACCCTTGGCAGAAAAAAATCAGGAAAATTCCTACTCCGATGGAACCTCCTTTTATCACGTGTTCCATATTTAATATGACTTTCTGATGGCTTCCTTGTGCAATTCCTTCATAGGATAAGGGTGCCGGTATGAGTTACAGGTGGGGTAACTAAACTGCCAAAAGTGTTAAACTTTGAACCACTTGGAGGCAAATCTTGCACACCCATAATGTTCCCTGACCCCTGGAACCAAACTCGGTGCCACGAGAATAGGACAAAGAGGAGGTCGTAGAGTGAAATGGTCATAAGTCATTATGGCTAACAGACACTTGAAAATCGATATCGCAGTTAGAGCGCTATGAAATTTACCATGTTTTTTTGTCGTATTTAAAATATCAAAATATATAATATAACTAGCTGCAACCCGTCAAAAATGACGGTACTTTTACATGTGGGTTCAACCTAAGGAATAATTATTCAATAATTTATTTAAAAAAAATACTATAAAAAGAAGAAGTTACGGACGCCCCACTAAATTACGACGGACGGACAGACAACGAAATTATTATAATTGGGGTGAACTGCTATCAGTCCATTAATTATACATATACACAACTACGAAGCTCGTTATTGTATTATTATATGTATCATTATCTATGCCAAATTTTCCAAACGAACTTAAAAAACCTAAGAAAATATTATTTTTGGTATATTTCAATAAAATAGTATATTTCAATAAAAATAATTGGATTAAAAATTTACTGCGAATTTTTTTCTTTTTTCAATATACACAACAGCTTTCTTCTTCATGCTCTTCTTAGATATAGTAAGTCAATTATTAAAACCTTAACTAAAATTAAACACAATATTCTGGCAGGGATACTTCTTTATTATTTTATGTATTATCAATAATAAGTTGAAAACTATCTTCGTTATTCTAAAGTACACTAAATTAAACTTTGTAAAACAAATTTGTTATTTTATCACCATTACAGTTTTCAGAGGAGCAGTGTCTTTTACGAAGTTCAATTTGGAGTTAATTAAAAAAATGCTGCACGACAATAAAGACAAAATTTATCAATGATGAAAGGGCCAGTTTTCAAAAATATTAAAAATACATTTTAAATAATATAGTTACCTACCACACTTGTAACATTCTCTTGTTCCATAGACAAGTTCATAATTTTACGGGACTGTAAAACTTTTTTAAAAAATCCATCAAAATTAAATAATGTGCATTATATTGTTAAACTACTTTTTTTTGCGCTTTATTTTTATTTTTTCAAATGAATGTATTACATTGCAAAATTATTGTGTGATTGATACCTGCTCGGGCAGCTGAGGGATGCGCTTACGCTCAGCAGTAAAGAAGGAAGAGTTTTTTGTAGACAAGGACAAAAATACGATGTAGATATTTTTGATGAAAGCTCTTTTCTGGATAGACTTAGCATCGACAACTCTGTGTAAGTACAAAAGAATTGTCGAGTTTTTTTCTGAAACTTTTCGAAGTCCGTGTACGCCATAACTCAAAATCTACTGGACCGATCTTTTAAAATTTTGCACAGTACTTTTTCGTATAAGTCATCAGGTATCCGGGGAGCTTTATTTTTAATTAATAATTTTACAGTAACGAATTAGCCGATTTTTTTAGTGAAAATTGGTGTTTTGGCCTCCAAATGTTACCAAAAATTGAAAAATCGATAAACCAAAAAAAAACATCCGAGGGTTACCTTGAAAAACATTTCTTAACAAGTGTACTTTGATTTTTTTGTTTCAGATGATTTTGTTGCGAGTTATGATGTACATCGCGGAACAACATTTTTCAAGGTGCCTCCGATATTCATTGCCACTCACTTAAATATAATTATATTGAAATGAAATTTTTTTTAAATAATATTTCGGTAATGAATTATGTAAATGAATTATTCAGTTTGAAAATTATGTAAATAAACTATCACTACTTGTATCCCCAAATAATTCTTTACAATATCCCTTTTTTCACCGAATTTACCTTAGCCGCCCTTAAATTAAAATAATCATATTGCACCACAAACTGACTGCCATATCATTTATTAATAAACTAAAGTTGTTCACATTGTATTTTGATATAAGTATTTTGTCATTTTGCCCTCAATTTATTCTATGAAATCCATTCCTGGCTGCATTTATGCATATATAATAGTGATTTATTTTGATAATGCAATAAAAGAATAGCGTTAAGTTTAATACAATGTATGCAAATTTATTTACATTAATTTTTCGGGTACAACACAAATTGCTCGGATTTTAATCATATTTTCGATCTTATACATTGAGTTCAATAATCATATCTTGATTACCATATTGCGTGCTGTTTGCAGTCACAAGGTAAACAAGAGCGTCACGTAATTGGGCCTGATAATAGACAATGGACATACGTGCCTAACTAATACTATCATATTACGGATGTGAAGGTCTGAACTAACACGATCAATGCATTAAAATTACAATATCGCTTACTCCGAAAATATCGACATTATTTATTATTAGTTTAAGTTTAAGTGTATTATTACGATATGCTAGAAATTAAAAGAACTTTTCGAAATAGAGTATTTACCAATATTCTGAAAATTTGGAACAATTTGGAAATTACTAATAGGGTCTAGAATACACACAAATATTCCGGAACATTCTAGAAATGACCGTTTCCTATAAAAACGGGCCGCGCCATTTCAGGAGTCAGTTGGTTTTTACAAGCGAAGCGTGACAATAGAATTGAAACCAGTGACTGCAGCGACTAGTGCGAATTAAAATCGGCCACTATAGAAATACTCGAGTACCTACGTGAGAAATTCTCGAAAGCAAACCAGGTGATACCAATGCGATAAGGTAATAACGACGTAATATAAAACGTTTACACAGCAGATTCTCGAGGGATGATTAATGCGAATTATAAAATTTGTGTCCAGTGACTTTGGTGAATAATTGAAAATGGTTCAGGGTTCCCCTCACCAAAATTTTAAACTACCTATCATGTAAAGAAAGTGCCCTACTGTGGCTTTCCCTTAAGACCACTCCTATAGGATTTCGATACGACAAGAAGCGATACGTTTAATACTCAAGTGACCATTCTACGGATAGCTATCTGCACTCGTCTTGTAGCTGATTCCCTTATTCCTACTCCCAACATAATTATACTTTTATAGTGCAATTAAAAAAATATATTTTCATATGTTTTGACTTATCGCAATAATTATCAATTTGTGTGCGGTGTTTTTGATTTAATTATTTTTTTCAGATATGTTTGATGTAATGATGTATCATATTACGGATTTAAAATTTTCTGATTATAACATGTTTTTCAGATTAATAAGGATTCACAGCCATCGACGCGAGGAACGGCAAATCTGACAAATTTAGAGAATGCAGTAGACATTATGGGAAATGTCTATAAGATCCCAATACCGTTCGCACTTTGAGGCTGCAAACAGTGCGTCTAGGGTGTATATAGGATTTGTACTTACTTTTGGCAGCTCAGCTGGCTCAGGACTGTGGGGCCGTTGCGAGGTAGCTAACTTCTACGGAACAAAGCACTTTGTGTCATATGTACAATTTACAAGGAGTTTATTCAAGATAGTTACAAAGGTAAGCTGGATGATGCTAATATATGGTTAGTTAAAGAGTTTGCTGTGAACGCGGACTCGATTAAGGTTAGTACATATTTGTACGCGCGAGTCTAAACGTCGATCGTGTAACAATCCAAAAAGTCGCGACGCGTTACGCGGATCTATGGTGTTGGCGGTCGAGCGAGCGGAACAGGAATGGTGGTCTTGCCGCTCGCTGCCTGTAGGTCAGTTGGTCCCCCTGACCGCCAGATGCCGCCTTGGTGGTGGAATCCGCCTCAGCATTATCGCTTCAAGTCTGGAAAAAGAAGATGTAATAAGCTTGATCATTCTATCAATGATAGACCAAGTGAACATTTTATAATTTAGCCAAAGGAGTCGTTGATAGATCTAGAAGAGGTGAAAGGTTCACAATATCAGCAAGAGTAATATCGCGATCGCCTCATATCGAATTCTATTCCCTTTTGAAAATTGCTCGTATCAATGGACATATAATTCGCAGACAATTCTGGAATTAGTAAATAGCGTTCAATCTTTAAAGAAGCTGGATATTCAGTTGATAAAACCACATATCCATAGTCAAATAGGCATTATTCATTTACAGTCAAATAAACGTTTGCCAAAAAATAGGGAAAATAGTTATTAATTCTGTGGTAACTTGTAAGTTGGTCTTTATACTATTTACTATTCACGTGTAACCTGTTTTTATTTGTAATTTTAGTTAAACCGAAAATAAATAAATTAAAAATTAAAAAAATAATCAACGATATATTCATGGAATATGTTCGTTCTGCCCACAAAAAATAAACATACTTATAAAAGGGGTGTAATTCGTGTAGAAAACCACTGTGCAAAAAACATTTCAAGTATTTTTGCTTGACATTTTTTTTTTTTTTTAAAATAGAGATGCGAACACGGAATTCTGTCACATCAATATTCTTACTATTTTCAAATTAAGCTAAACGCTTGTGCTTTGAAAATAGGAATAACTTGCCTGTCTGGAGTGAGATTCGGACCTGTGACCTTTGGATCACGAGGCGAGAGTCCTAACCACAAGACCAACAAGCTACTCAATGTTTCGAAAGTCACGCTCTTGAGGTAAGAATGTTCTTAGGTTTTCACGGCCACTCAGAATCTTCACGTTTGTGTTTACTGGGGTATTATGCCGTGTTATGACAACACGGCATAATACCCCAGTAAACACAAACGTGAAGACGCTCTTGAGGTATTCAATGAATGATAGAGAAATATTTTTTGTAATTTTACTTTTTTTGTAACAAATGTAGAGCTGTTTGACAAAGGATTTTATTTATCATATTTAAAAAAAAAATTCTACAAAAAGTAATTGTAACAAAATGATGTCCAATTAAAAAAGCATGGGAGAAAAACAGTACGCGCCACTAACGGTGTAGCTCGCGGGGATGCTACTGCTCCCGGGCTCATTTTACGTGTTTCATTTTGTCTGCCACCATCGCAATCCTGTGACAGTATTAAGGGGGGGGTAAGGTTTTTAACTTTTTGTTTTTGCATTTTATTTTTAATTTTTTAAATGAATGTATAATATCGTAAGTATATTGTGTCAAAATTTCAAGTCAATCATTGACGAAATTATGAACATTTGAGTGATACTCAGACTGATTTTCTATACCTGCTCGGGCAGCCAAGAGACGCGCTCACCTGAGAACTACCGGACGTGCTATTTGCATTGGAAGAGTTTTGCGTAGACAAGGACAAACAGTTGCTGATGATGAAAGCTCTTTGCCGTGTGAACATGGCATCGACAATTATGTGTAAGTATAAAATAAGTGTTGAGTTTTATTTTGAATTTTACATTGTGTAAAACTTTAAATCGTCTTCCCCACATCTCACGTTTTCAAAGTCGGTGTCCATCATAACTTCAAAACTACTGCACCGATCCTTTTGAAATTTTGAATACTATTTTTGTACATAATTTACGAGATAAGGCTGTCGAGTTTTTTTTCAAATTTGTTATTAATTTTTATTTTTTAATAACAAATTAGTCGCTATTTTTCGCAAAAAATCGCGTTTTTCTCTTCAAAGTGTTCCAAAAAATTGAAAAATTGAAATTCAAAAAACCCTCCCAGCGTTACCTGGGAAAATCTATTATCTAACGAATGAACTTTGATTTTTTGATTTCAGATAATTTAGCACCAAGTTATGATGGACACCGCAATTCCACTTTTTTCCGAGACACGTCCGAATAATTGCTGCCATTGCCGTATTTCTTAATATTTCGTCTTGAAAATTTTACACAATATTCTTCAAGTATCATACTTTAATGTTCTATTGGTTTTAATAAAGAGATCTTAACTGTGTCGTCACAAAAAATTCACAAAAACATGCCTTTTTTTGTACGAATTAACCTTACCCCCCCCTTAAAGAAACGACAAAAAAAAATAAAAACAAAAAATCATTAACGGGAACAATAAAAGCATAACAATTCATCTTGAATGGGTAAGGATGATTCAATTTCCGATAAAAGAAGAAAAACGAAAGAAAAGGAGGAAAACCATTCCTGAGAATCCCCGTACCCATATAAAGGCACGTGCGCAACTTGTGGAAGGGTGTGTGATTTGAGAATAGGGTTCTTTAATCGATAAAACTTGTCAATCGGCATTCGATGAAGAGCAAGTAGAACACGCATAAAACCATAAATGTATAGTAAATACAATATAATTAGTCGCCAGAAGCTCACATAATATAAAAATAGACGTTAACACTTTCGTATTTTTTACACTAGCACTTGCTGTAAAAGTTCGGTATGTGGATAAATATCGGGTAAAACACTTTCTGTTCCTTGCTCCTCCCGGCTAGCTTCAAGGTTCTCAATCTGAAATTCATCCAATCCATCTGTTTCAGACCTTAGAATCTCTGCGCATACCCTTGCTTGCAAAATTTCAGGTCATCTTGAGGCTGAGTGTTTATTAGCTCAAATTCAGGCTCCTTTGCTTATTCTCCTCTCACTTAAGTGTTTTTGTTTTGTTTTTCTGTTTTGATTTAAAAATTCCTTTAATGGAAGGAACTACCACCTCTGTGCATCCATTATGTCGAATTATTAACGTTTTGATTCGACAAATGTTGTATACTTTAATGAGTTATAATGATAACTAGCTCCATCTCTGAAAATACAAGAACATTGTTTGGTGACGTAACCATTTTCAGCAATATTTTTATATTATAAAATATTTATTAAATAATATTAACTTCAAAAAATGACACTGCATATCGTCATTTTAGAGGTAAAACTCATTGAATGATATTGGAGTAGTTTTGAGATAATGAGGTTTAAACATTCAAAATGTGATATTAAATTATTGCAAATTTCAAATATCAGATTACAAATGTACACGGAATATTCACATACTGATTTTTACCTGGAATAGAAATGGAAAAAATGAATTATGAGACAAAACTCATTATGGTCAATATTGCAATTACAGAGTTCTACCGCTATAGGAACAATATGTTTGCAGTTTTCACCCAGTGCAAATGTTTATTGTGTCCATAA
The DNA here is from genome assembly GCA_016648135.1 of Agrypnia vestita. NCBI lineage: Eukaryota > Metazoa > Arthropoda > Insecta > Trichoptera > Phryganeidae > Agrypnia > Agrypnia vestita. Next base: position 41,986 of record JADDOH010007334.1, on the reverse strand, counting down.
CCCTAACCCTCCCAGTACGTATTTGTTTGTGGAATAAAAATGCCACAATGTTTTATTTTCTTGATGTATTTTTTAATTCTGATCACGTTTGAAGCAACACAAAGTGGCGGCATCGTAAATCACGCGCGCATACGTCATTCAAACAGTATTACCCAAATTATGAGAGACATTTTATATCCCTCGCGAAATCAGGACGGAATTTTACTTCTCGGGCTTTCTGATACCCTGATACTCATTGTGAATTGGGGTAACCAACAGTCAATTAAGTTTTTTAAAAACACTTGTTTATAACTGTTTATTGATTATTATTATTATTACCCATGGATATCTGGCGTACATTATTGTTTTTAGGTGTTAACTTTCTTTGCTAACAGGTGTCGACATTAGTTTAGTGGATATAGATATATAATACTCAATATAATAATAAAAGATATATAATATAATACACGACATCGACTATTGCAGTCGCAGAGGCAGATCGACAATCGTGGCGTTCTGATATTTTCTATCCGCTGACACCAGCAGCCGCCAAATCTTTTGTGTTAACTCTGGAAATGCACCACCATCAATTATCGCAAGACATTCTTATCTTACACGTATTGTAAACTTTTGTGAAACTTTAATTCATAATCAAACAAAGCAAATCATTTTACTAGTAAGACCGAACATAAATATACACTAATCTTGCTGTGCATAAGTGGCCAGTTTAAAAAAGGAAAATTATTACTAAAGAACCAAACATAGCTGAATAATCAAGCAATCGGTGATGTACTGTCCAGTCTGCGGCCATTAGTGACGTCTGCGCCATGTTAAAAACAGGAAAATTATTACTAAAGCACCAAACATAGCTGAACGAAAGTAATCAAGTAATCGCTGATACTGATTGCTTGATGCTAGGCCCTGCGAGCAGCTGTAGTGACCAGTCTGCGGCCATTAGTAACGTCTGCGCGACCTAGGATCTCGCTGATTGCTAGCGGACAGCTTCACATATAATTAAGATTAAATTTATAAATATCTTAAAATTATTATTCTGTATATTTACAAACAAAACATACTTTCAAAATCAATTAACACAAAAATACTTTCAAAGTCAATTACATTTGAGATTCTTCGCAATACATTCATTTCACCTTTCTGCACTCACTCTTTGCCTAATTATAATGTGTAATATTCTCTAAATGGAATTGGCTAGAAGTGAATACATTGAAGCGTGACTTTTATATTGGTATTGTGGTATAATCACTTCCTGAGTATGATACGGTTTCTTTGAAATAAGGAAGAAATTTGAATACCCGATCTTGTTCAGTAATTATCACTTTTATTCATAAACAATACCTCTGCTTGCGACCGTCAGTGCCCGAATGGCGTCGCCCGTTTCCCCCGCTTCCTACCGCATGCTTTCATCTCTTTCACACTATCACTACGCACTCCTCATACACCACTCTACCACACTCCCCCAATTAACCCAAAACCTGTTCTACATATTACAATACATTATATAATATTACAACACATAATATAATAATACAATATATAATACACAACCCTTAATTCCTATAACAATTTTCCTTTTTTTTTCTGGTATATGTGTTTGTAGGTCATCTAGGATATCGAAATCCCCCTCTTCGTGGTCTCAGCCTGTCTCTCCACGGAGTGCCTTCTGAAAGAGAAGAATCCTCATTAGCCATGGTCTTATTGTCCACTTCATAAAGTGGACCCAATTCATTCATACTCTCAGATTCCTTATTTTCATCCTCCCAGTGTACCCTCCTTCCTACTAAGTGATCCATATGTCTTTTCCATTTTAATTTTCCCATAGTTTCACCTATAAAATTCCTATTTCCCAATACTTTGATAACTGTAGCAGGTACCCATTTATTTTCCGAATCTCTGAAGTCTCTTGTCATAACCTTAGAACCAATTTTAAAATGTTTTCCCATTTTCTTCCCCCCATAATAAAATTTTTGCCTGTTCTGTTTCCATTTCATCCTCTCCTATATCTCTCTGTTAATCCTAACAAAAGATTTACTATCGTCTGGTATCAACGTATCAAAAATTGATCTAATTTTTCTACCGATCATTAGCACGCTAGGTTCAACACCTGTCGTAATTGAAGGTGTGTTCCTAAAATCTACTAAAAATTTTAATAATCTCTCTTCATAATTTCCCATTAACCAGTTGTTAATTATTATTTTTTTAAGAAAATACTTGACTGTTTTTACGGCATTTTCCGCTAAACCATTCGAAGCTGGATGGTTAACTGCTGACGTAATATATTTTATATTTAATTTTTCACAAAATTCTTTAAATTCTTTCGATGTAAATGCTAATCCGTTGTCTGATACTATATAGTTGGGTATACCTAGAAATGAAAATACTCTTTTTAATACTCTTATTGTGCAAAAGGCATTTATATTACTTACTTCAATAGCATCTATCCATTTTGATGTCGAGTCTACTATTATTAAAAAAAAATTATTCGCTATGGGACCAAAAAAATCTAAATGTATTCTATTCCATACATGTTCTTCTACTGGCCCACTTCCTAATTCGACCCTGCATGGTGAGCTTAAATTTTCTTGGCATTGCTTACATTTTTTAATTGTGCGTTCAATATCTGCGTTCATTCCCAACCAATAAAAATAATTTCTCGCTAAATTTTTTGATTTGACGATTCCCATGTGAGATTGATGTATATACTCTAAAATTTTTTTTTTTAGAATTGATGGTATTATCAATCTACTATCAAAGAATAAACAGTCATTGAATTCTGATAATTTATCCCTAATTTGCCAATATTTTAAAATGTCTCCTGAAATTTTCTTTTTCTCGGGCCATCCATCACTTAGATATTTTTTTATTTCCATAAATAAAAAATATCACTATTGGAATAGTCTCTTATTAATTCTCTATCTAGTTTCGCATTAAACGAAATACAATTTAAAAATTCAATCTCTACCTCTTCTACATTAATCTCATTAGTAAAAAAATCTAAACTTTTGTTATTTTCCTTTTCTGATAGTTTCATTGGTAGTCTAGATAAGAAATCTGCTTTATTGTCTTTCGTATTAATATATTCAATCGTATAATCATAATTTTGTAAGATTAATGCATATCTTTGTAGTCTACTAGCTGTTAATATCGGAATATTTTTATTTTCTCCTAAAATATGCAATAAGGGTTTGTTATCACATGCTAAGATAAATTTTCTTCCATACAAATATTGAAAGAATTTTTTTAAGCCAAAAATAATTGCACTAGCCTCTTTATCCAATATTGAGTATTTTAATTCCGTCGATGTAAAAGTCTTACTGGCGTAAGCTATTGGTCTTTCAATACTGTTTTCGTAAACGTGGCAAATTATCGCTGACATCCCTACATTACTTGCGTCTGTTATGAGTTTAATAGGTATATTTTGATCATAATGTACCAAAATTTTATTCGACGTTAATATTTCTTTAACCTTCTCAAAAGCAATTTGACAATTATTATCCCAATTAATCTCTTTTTTCAACAAGTTATACAAAGGTTCTAAAATACTCGCTAGGTTTTTAATAAAAATCCTATAATAATTTATACCTCCTAAAAAACTACGTAACTCCGTTACATTTTTAGGTACTTCCATATTTATAATTGCTTCAACTTTATCAGGCAATGGCTGTACACCCCTATTTGAAATTTTAAATCCCAAATATTCAACTTCTTTTTTATTAAATTCACATTTATCGATATTTACTGTTAAACCGCAATCATTTAATCGTTTTAAAGTTCTTTCAGTTTCTTCCTCTAATCCTTCTAGCGTATCGGAGAATACTAAAATGTCGTCTAGAAAACATGCAACTTGTAAATCGCTTACTACTGAATTAAGAACCTCACTGAATATTTAGTATTTTCTAGTTCAGTGAGGGTTTCGTTATGTATTTTTATGTCCATTTTATGCGTTTTCCGTTTGGTCTCAAAGTTAATGTAGTTAAATTTTTGAGCATTTAAGGTGAGAATATTTATTTTTGTCCATTCAGTTAATATGTCTATGTCTTTATTGATTTTTTTGTGGTTTCTATGTCATTATTGTTTTCGTCAAATATTCCGAGGTCTTCTGCATATAGTATTATTTTGCCTCTGATATTTAGCTGCTCCAGGTCATTTATGTATATTATACAGAGTAACGGTCCTAGGATTGATCCCTGTGGGACACCATAGCTGACATTTATATATGTACTTGTGGTTTCGTGTAGCGTGGTGTATTGCTTTCTGTCTTTTAGGTAGCTGTCGAAAATGTTTAGAACGTTGCCAGTAATTCCGATTTTTGATAATTTGTTGACTAGGGTAGTCAGGTGTACTGTGTCAAGTTCTTTTTTTAAATCGAATCGAGTCCGGTCACGCTTTTCCCTTCGTCAATTTTTGTCTGTAAGTAGTTTAATAAGTTTATCATGGCTGTTGTGGTTCCCTTTTTTTCTTGAAAGCCGTGCTGTGTTTTTGTTAGTATGTTGAGTTTATTCAAGTGTTCGAGTAGTCTTTTGTGTATTACTTTTTCAAATATTTTACTAAATACAGTGAGGTTTGCTATGGGTCTGTAGTTGCTGGCTTCGTCTTTTTTGCCACTCTTGTGTATTGGGGTTATTCTGGCTATTTTCAGCTCATCGGGGAATATTCCGAGTTTCATGTGTCTATTTATGAGTCTTGTGATGGTGGGTATTACTGTGTCTTGTATAATTTTGAGTGTTGATATTTTGATTTTGTCGTATCCGGCGGATGCATTTTTTTTTTTAGATTTTTTATTATTAGCTTGATTTCTCTGTCTGTGGTTTGTCTGAGGTACATTGAGGCGTTTGTTTTTGGGTCTTGTGGTGGTGTTGCTTTTTTCGGATTATTGATTTGTATTGCTAGGTTTTCTCCGATTGTAGAGAAAAAAGTGTTTATGGTCTTCACTATTTCTTGCGGATCTTCTGTGATAGTTCCATCTTCTTTCTTTATTCTTTTTATGTTGTTTTTTTTAATGTCTGAGTGGGATACAATGTTATTGACGATTTTCCAGAGTTTTTTGCTATTACCCTCAGCATCGTTTAGTTGCGCACTACAATAATCTTTTTTTGCTTTTTTTTTTGTTGATGTTTTTACCTCTTTTTGGCAGTTGTTGTAATATTTTATAAGTTCGGTGCTATGCGTTTCGTTTTTCTTTGTTTTGTATGCTTTGTTTCTTATTTTAATCTTTTGGAAAATGTTTTTTGTCAGCCATACTTCTTTAATACTGTTTGTATATTTTCTTTTTGTTGTCTCGGTTGATTTGTTTAGCTCTTCTTTTATGATAAGTTGTAATTCGGTGATTTGATATGATTTTTGATAAAAAAAAGTATTGATTCGCTTACTGAAAGCGCCTACTGAAGGCATTTTTTATACATAATATTTCTGATGTTATACGGTAGGCTGTTAAAATATTTTTTCCTAGAATGTATACTGATATTGCGCAAACTAAGTGTTACTATTTTGTGATAAGAATATTTGTTTTTGTCCTCTGTGATTTTCAGATATAAAATTATGCTCGAATATTATTCTATTAGGCCTAGATTTAAAAAAATAATTTTTAATTCTTCGAATAAAGGTATATTAGATAATCCATTTTGTTCTGACTGAAGAAGGGTATTAAATCATTAGTTTTCTAAAAATTGCAATAATCTTATTTGTGATAAATTATTTTTATTTTATACCTACCTAAAACAATATTTTTAAAAAATGAATTAAGATTTAAAATACACTAGTTCACACATATAATATAAAATTTAAATCATTGTAGTTTTCCATCATGGACACCGGGAGTTCATAAAGTTTAAATACGCTTCCATACTGAGAGCGACGGCAATAACGCTCTTATTACGTGGAATGCACCCGAAGTATGTTGAAAACTCTCTTTACGAGAGGCACATTATGGTTTACACTCAAATTTACCCTTAAGTTATTACCCAGCCCAGTTACAAAGCCTGACAATTGTAATAATCATTCAGCAAATACAAATGATTGCAATTTTATGGTCATGTAGAATAGAGTCGTAACAATATGATTATTTTTCAAATTAATATGTAATTGCTATTCGAAATGTATTCTTATTTATGCCTGTTAAACTCAATGTCTGCCTGAAGAAGAAGAAAAACGAGGGCGACCAAGGAACATTAGCTCTATCTAGCTCAGAATAAGGATCAATACAAAGAGATGGTGATAACGGAATTTTCAAAGAAGACAATTTATTTAAAGGCGTCAGTTATTTTCAACGATATTGTTATTGTATTAATTTTATAGTTAATAATTAATTTACTTATTTTTATTCTAATTAATTTTCTTATTTCTGAGTTTTCTAATAATTGGATTAATACTGAACCTTTGTGATCAAATAACACAGATAATCAGAACCTAACATTCTTTAATAAAAGTAATTCTTTTTCGAAAAGTCGCTCTTCAATCGCTTTATTACATCTGTGATTTTCTCAAGTCACGTTGTAAATATTTCAACCGCAAGTTGTATCCGGAGAGCATCACACTCTGCAGGTAATCTCCAATCTGTTTCCAATTGATGACGCCCAAGCAAATGCTAGAGCACATTTCCCGGTCGTGTCCACCGCAGCGCACAATAGACGCTGGAAGCCACACGTCCGAGTTGATATCTGAACTATTTTATACACGGGGCATGCAGCGTGCTCAGGCCATTACATTTCCGTCTTGGATATTATGTTCCCCTGATATATCTTTTCATCATACGCTCGCTCCGATGGGACGTATTTCTCGGGAAATGTTGGTTGCTTTCAATTACTTCTATGAACATTTAAAAAATGAATCAATACAAATTGCTTTGCTCCAGATACAAATTGACCAGAAGCTTTCAACAAGCATTAGAAACTAAAAAAAAGAGTAGCTTGTTGGTCTTGTGGTTAGGACTCACGCCTCGTGATCCAAAGGTCGCGGGTTCGAATCTCACTCCAGACCATCAAGTTAGTCCTATTTGTATATCACAAGTGTTTAGATTAGTTTGAAAATAGTAAGAATATTGATGTGACACGTATTCCGTGTTCACATCTCTATTTAAAAAAAAACTTCCAAACTCGGGTGTCTACATTCAAATCTCTTTCATGCCTTGCATACTGTTTTTTTATTGAAAATAAAATAGATATATGTTACAGCATCATCATAAATTACAATTTTTTATGCTTGTTTAACTGTCCTCAGAAAAGTTAAGCTTGTGTTTGGGGACAGGAGTGCATTGCATAGTATTTATTGATTGTGTTTGTAAAAAATATATATTTTTAAAGTGAATCAATGAGTGGAAAGAGGCATATAAAGGCGGCCCTCGTAGCGCAGTGGGCATGACACTGGCTTCCCACACCGAGAGTTCCGGTTTCGATTCTCGGTGAGGTCATAATTTTATCTATGTGATAAACTCAAGCCTGGGTGTTTTGTGATATATTTCGCTTCTGTAATTGGGCCTCCTGGCCTGTCGAAGCGGAAAAAAAATAGAAGGTTAACAATATAATATAATGAATAAATGTGTAACAAAGCATGATCTTATTTTTTTAATTTTTTTATTTATTTATTGATATTAACGGACATACTCCAATAAAATATAATACATAACATGAACAATATATAATACATCAGAATAAAAATTATATCAATTTAAATACAAAAGCAAGGACAAATGAAAATTACTAACAAGGTGGAGACAAGGTCTGGACTGGTCTAATCAGAGTTTGTTTAAATCTGGACAGACTTACACCAAAGAAGTCCAGATTCTGTCTTGAATTTATAAGATGACATAATCGTGACATGGGAGCATGAAATCCGTAATTGGTTCTATGATGGCTAAGGAACAACAGTTCATTATTTCTGAGTCTGCGGGAAGGGATATTGAACTTTATTTGGCCCAGTAACGAAGGCACATCAGTGTGGCCGTTTAATATTTTGAATAAGGTGATTAGGTCAGTGTTTTCTCTAGTTTTTGGAGGTTATTAATATTTAACATTGACTCAATTTCACTATACGAGTAGTCTCCTTTATCCAAGCCCATCATCCATGCGACTTTTCTTAAGAAACGATGTTGCACGGATTTGATGTGACTTGTTTGGTTTGTATTGAAGGGAGACCAAATCACAGAGGCATATTCTAAGATAGGATGGACAAGTGAACAGTAAAGAGTTTTGATCGTGTGAGTATTTGTGAAATCAGAAAACATTCTGTTGACAAAGCCTAAGAATTTTAAGGATTTATTTACCATATAATCTATTTGTTCATTGAATGTAAGTTTATAGTCCAGAATAACTCCGAGGCCCTTGATAGACTTAACTTCATCCAATTATATATTTTCTGTTTTGTAGTTAAAAGAAATAGGCGTTTTTGATCTGAAAATGACATAATTTTACATTTATTTATGTTTAGTTCTAGGCCGTTTATTTTACACCAATTGTCAAAGGACTCAATATCAGATTGAAGGAATAGGCAGTCATAGGTAGTGTTAATTATTTTAAGAATCTTATTATATTATATTAAGATTCTTATATTACAACATCGTTTATAAATAAATCGAAGAGAAGAGGTGCGAGATAGGCACCTTGCGGTACTCCCGATGTGACTTCGATACTGGTTGACAAATAGTTATTGATTCTGACCATTTATTGCCTTCCACTTAGATACGATTGTATGAATGATAAAAATGGGTCTCTTAAACCAAGATATTATCTTAATCAAATGCTTTAGCAAGATCAGTATAGAGAACATCTATTTGTTGATTATCTTAATAATAGTATTAGTGTAGTCAATATGATCTTATGATATAATGTAGCTTATCTATTTAAATATATATGTTTAAAGGAATAAAAAAAAACTGGTTTGTGTCTTCTGAGGTATTATGCCGTAATTTTACGACCTTTCCGGCAGACGTTCCGGATCCCGTTGCAGGGTCCATCATCAGGGCTGATGTGTAGATCCGACTGCCGACCGGAAAGGTCGTGAAATCACGGCATAATACCCCAGAAGATTCTGTGTGGTAGTGAAATCTTTAGAACATTCTTAATTTTTTTTTATGAAAATAATAAAAACGCCGCCGAAGTAGTTATCGAAACTTTTGTTCCTTTGTAGGTCAATGAGAGAGCTATATTGGTGTAGGCCTGATCCTTATGCAAATCCTGACTTACCTATTTCTTATCCTCTCGGTTGTGCCAAGCAAAAATATTAAACCTTTTATGATTACAGTCCACTCAGGGATTCGATTCCCTCCACATCACTTTCTTCCTACATAAAGATAAATATAATCCCTTTACAATCAGTGCGCTTATACCCATTCTAGCCAATGTATTGTACCCATCGGTATAACACACATGTTTGAATTATTCAATGTGTATAAAAATAAACAAAAACTTCATCCGTTTTTAATCTTCCGAAAAAGAATTCATAACTCGCGTACAATTTCACGCGAGATCGGTTCTCCTTTACCTGTAACCAATTTCAAAGAAAAACATTCGAATAAACAGAGAAAATAAAATATGTACGCCGACATAAATTTTAATGTACAAAACACACCCGTCGTTTCGCAATACCACCCTCATTTCTAATTTACTTTCTCGAAAAGCCAACAAGGAATTTCACCCCGAACACATTTTTATATAAAACACGTCAGAATGCCGCATACGAACAGCATTTTCTCTCCTCAAATTCACGGAGATTGGTTTAAATAGTTAAAATATCTATTTTACGCAACACATTTCTCAAGTATTTTTCAGTTTTACCCAAAATTAAGAGCGTTACAAAAATTTAATGACGAGCTTACATTTGTACTAACCATCGTTATTTATATTATTTTGAGATGTGTGTTGTTTCGATTTATCGATTGTAACGATGATTGGTAACTGATTATTATTAACTTTGCCTCTGTTTGTTAAATCACATTTACCAATCATTATTGTAATTGAATGCCAATCACATAATCAGTCATGGTTTAACTCATCATTAGTACATAGATATGTCTACATAGATATGTTATATTATCATTGTAGTATACCGATCATCACTTTTTTTTTTTTTTTTTTTTTTTTCATCAGCTTTAAAATATTCTCATTGGATATGTTTTCTTCTACTTTTCATAGAGCTTACGCACCTATCAAATCACTTTATATAAAACAAAATTACTATGTTTTATTAAATTTAGTCTTATATGTCAAACCACAAAGTGATAGCATCCTACGAAAACAAAATATATTTCAATGCTAGTAATTAGGCTTTTATATAACTTCAAAATATAAATAAAATGTTATTCTGCAATGCAATGCAATGCATTTAATTAGGTACTTGTATTAATTAATTAATAACTTGAATGATTCTAAGAAGGTAAACTTAATTCACTTAAAAAATGTAATAAAATTGATATTTTTACGTGTCGTGGCTGCAGGAAGAATGAATGAAAACATTGGAAATAAATTATCGATTTATTAATTACCTAGCTGTTCGTGCCCGGCATTGCAGGGGTTGAGAATTAAGTTAAAAATAAGATTGTGAGGGGAAACAAAGGTTAAATTATTTTAAAACCACTAAAAAAACATGTTTCCGTGTAATCTAGGCTCTGATGGATGGGATATCCAGGTAGATAAATGTGGTCTATGTTTACCCTCCAGGTCCTTAAAAATATTTATGCATATTCGGTAGAAGAGTACAGATTTGAATTGAATATACGTATCTGTATGTACGTGAAATGAATATCAAGGAGAGAGGAAGAAGTAAAGGAGGAGGGTGGAACCTAAAAAATAAGTATGCAAAATTTGGGTCAGATCGGTCAAACGGTGTAGATTTGTACAGAAAATGAAAAAATATCACGGGAAGGGGTGGAGAAAAGGGGAGGGAGTAAATATCGCCTTTGTTACCCACCGGATTCTAAGGAATTTAGCGTACTTACGCTAAATTCGGGTCAGATTGGTCAAACCGTGTAGATTTGTACAAAAAATATACACCAATTTTCAAAACTATCGATGAAAACTTTCAGGGATTATCGATTTTATACAAACGAACATTTACATTTTTATTTATATAGATAGATGATTAATTAACTATTTAATCTACAAAATTACTTTAAATGAATTACTTAAGGCGATCGTCTAGCAGAGTGAGCAAATTTCACCATTTTTTCTCATATCTTCTCTTGCGTTTTTTATCACGTTTTTGTAGGAAAATATCTCATTTTAAAGATTATTCATCAGACTACGTTTATTCTAAATACGAATATTTTGTTATTCACAAACTAAATTATATAATAGATTAATAAATGACAAAACCTTCGATGTTTTAAAAATGAAGAAAATTGCTCCACTTTGTGGGCCTTTTATGACTGAATGGCCTGTTGAGATGTCTTTTTTATTCAATAATATTACAAAGTAGACGTTTATCTTAAATTTGTTACAATTATTGCAAAATCTGTTAATACGTTTACATGCAATTTATGTTTTAAAAAATACTATTTTTTAAATTTTTTTTTTTTTGTAGGTTTTTTCAACTCTTTTTACATGGTTGACAACTTTTTTACTTCAATAGTTAAAAGAATAGATATTATAATTTTATAATAAAAACAAAAAAAAATTAAAATCTTTGTCGATATTCCTGATTTTAGATATCTAATCAAGACGCAACATATTTATGACACAATACGCAGTGCCTTGATTAAATAGGTAAAATCTGAAATCGAGAATAATTTTTAATTTTTTTTTGTATTTTATGTTTTTTCCGCCTACAAAAGCAGATAAAATCCAGACTGCTGTTCAGAAACACCAAGATATTAGTGTACAAATCGCTTACTAGGTCAGTGCTCACGTACGCAGCTAAGACGTGGGTACTAATTAAGAGGAATGAGCGAGCACTGGACGTTTTTGAAAGGATAATTTTGAGGCGTATCTTCGGACCGGTTCTAGAAAATGGACTTTGGCGCAGACGTTACAACAATGAGCTATTATATATTATACTCTATTTAAGGAGCCAAACGTCACAAAATTTATAAAACTGGGAAGACTTCGGTGGCTGGGTTATGTGGAGAGAATGTCCGAGCATCAACCACCAAGTCCCTGCTTAAATCAAAGCCAATAGGGCGAAGGAGCTTAGGAGTGACAACGTCCTCAAAGATATCTCTACCTTAGAGCTTCGAAACTGGAGAGAGCTGGCACTAGACCGAGATGAGTGGAGGAAAATTATTGAGGAGGCCAAGACCCACCAAGGGTTGTAGTGCCAAGAATGATGATGATGATGAGAACATTCCTTCAAATTCTCGCTTCTTCGTTTTAATCGCTCCGGATTATTTCCCGCTTAGTAAGTACTTCGCTCTATTATAAGCTTGATATCTGTCGCTTATTTTCACGCGCCTGGCCACCCTACCTCGTGATTCGTCGACTTCGCAGTGATTTTGCACGATAATATCTGTCAACGCGATAACTCTGAACCCAGCTCTTAGCTGGGTCGTTCCAGATTAAAGGCACTGGAGACCCGCTTTTCCATCCGTTAGACACATTGATCTTATGGTGAAGCGTTGACTGAGAAGCTCGACGTAGGTTTCGATGGTCAGATATTTGATTTCTTTTTATACAAACCGGAAAACAGAGGCAATATCGTGGGATCAAAAGCTTTTTTTTATGACTGCGATCACGGATTCCAAGTTTTACAAAGCTTCTAAAAAGAGGAAGAAGGTTTTTGACTCCACCAAATAAACGGTACAAATAAAAAAGTTTGTACGTATAAAGTAATATTAATTTCATCGGTAGAGCTTCTTAAAATTATTTTCCGACTAAAATCAAAATGTTTTTTTTTATTATTTAAACCTAGCACATAGAAAACAAGTCAACAACAATTAATTTTGTCAAATTAATTAATTCAAACATTAAATAATGCTGTTAGGCAGTTTATTCATTTCAATGTTGGTTTTTGGCCTAATGATGCATACATATTATTGTTATGCTTAAAAACTGTCATTGAAAAACTGCGCAGCTGAATGCAATGAAAAAATTAAAGAGGATTGTAGCTTCTATAAAAATATGCCTTTTTTCAACAGTGGTCGAACGCGGGCCAAAGTAGAAGGAAAATAGCATTTTCTTGACTTAGCGGCACTACAAAATGCTATCTAAAATGTGATAAATGTACGCACAGAGTAGCACTGAGAGTCTAAACTGAATTTCGCCCTAACAAGTGCTACCTGACTTTATCCGACCGCAAATTATGACACTTAGCTCTGGTTACGTGAAATTAGGTTCACGTGCGTCGCGTCGTCTGCAAACCGTCTTTAGTAATTCATGGGAGTCCCGGGGTCTAGGCTTATATGGGTTGAGGTCCGGACTAGAGCAAGCGAGGGGAAAATTGTGGATCTCCCGGAGAGGTTAGTAGAATACCTCTAAATACTGAAAATACCTCATTTTAAAATCGACAATCTATGAAATAAAGTATTAAATCTTTGCAATTTTGTAGGCACTTGCATAAAATTCTCACATTTGTTAATAAATATTGGTCATTATTATTTACACGTAATATATTCCTGTTTATAATAATGTTCATAATATATATATACTACTCATTCATGTGTAAATTTTATTGATAACTATATTTTACAAGGCAATATGTAAAATTCGTATATATGTATTCTGAAACATTTCAATGTTGTACAAATCGTGTGTTCAAATATAACAATATCGAATATTTATTTAATTCACCGAAAAAAATTAACTTCTGGAGATATCCTTTGATTAAGATGTGTATGGGGGGCATATTCACATGATAGTGTACATGCCCACAATTCACCTTTTTTCTTTAACAAACACAGCATTCCAATACTCTAGGCTCCCTACTTTCCCGACATTGCTCCTTGTGTAATTTTTGATTATTGGAATAAATAAATTTATGTGGAACGCGTTGGTCCAGCTGAACTATGAGCTCCAGAAACATTGAGACGTTTGGTTTGGTTCCAAAGCGAGACTGCTGGGGGAAGTGTATACACTACCGAGGAGAGTACCTTGAAGGAGAGCACAGTAAGTATTACGTAGAGTATGCGTTACTGTTAGTTTATGGCAAGGGCTACCTAGTAACGTTCAAAATTGCGCAACAAGACACTGCTAGGAGAGTTGCTTGAGACCGCCGTTGAATAATATGCACCTACACATCTGCACGCCGGTACATATGAAAAATATATAAGGAAACTGTGAGACGTTTAATAGTTTATTTTTATTATTATTATATAATATTATCAGAGCACAGCAAATTTAATGCTTGTTTGTAATCGGCACTTGAATTGTTTGATATAGTTTACAATAAATAAACACTAACCTTGACGGTTTAGTGTATAATTATCATACATGTTTATACGTATGCACCCACAAATATATGTGGCATTCATAGATTTGGAGATAAAATAACCCGTATGCACAACTAATTTTATATGCACTAAAAGAATTTTCCTTAATTATTATATAAAAAAATATCTTCACACTAGAAAAACATAGCAAATTTAATATTTAATTCCTTAAAAGAATTACTCATAGAAACCCTCCAATTGCCAATAAAGCTGATATTCTTGCACGTTCAAACATAATTTTTCACACTTCGAATTCCAGCCAACCCCTCACCCAAAACAGAAATTGAGTCATATCTTTTGAATCAGAATTGGTTTCGGAGCAATCGTCAAATTTAAATAATATTTTCACCGTTCATTTAGCCACCCTCCTCGCTCGCGTCTCTGCGAATCGGGAAACTTTGTGAAAGGTAGTTTAATGAAGCCACTTAATAAAAAATGAAACCAAAATTCCACAAAGAGACCCCGAAATGCCGCTGTTCATTTGGCATTTTTGTTGGCGGATCAAAGGGACTGATCGTAATTCTGTCTAGAGTGGATCGAGAGAATTATTCTTATGGTTTTCTTGAGTAACAGAGAAGCATTTTCTTTTCCCGGATCGCTTAATCTTAAAGTCCCGTCACTGTACACTTTCATTTCCGTCTTATCAACTCCGACTTAGTGTGCTCTCCTAATACAATTTTTGCAGATTTCAGATATCTGTCAAATCTCCCGAGCTTAATTAAGATTCTAATCTGCTTCGCCAGTATGGTTCGCCAGTTCTCAGAACAACTTTTCGACACAGTCATGTCTTTTCCTCGAAAATAAGTTTGATGGAGTAGGTATAGCGACAGATGTATGAAAAAATTCTCAGATATCATCTATTTATAATAAAGGTAATATAAGAAAATATAAAGGAGAGGAATTTGAATGACATGAAAGAAAGGAATGTTTTTTTTGTTGATGATTTGTAAACTTCGATGTGTATCTGTAGTACGAATCTCGTTTAAATGCATGCGTATATGTATACGGGCGTGTGTGTGTGCGGTTGTGTGTGCGGTGTGTGCCGTTCACGGAAGATGATTCGAAAGGATGAACAGAAGAGTAAACAACACAACATTTACTCATATAGCAAGAGCAAAAGAGACTTAAGTTATTAAAGACAAAAGATTCCTTCATGTTACTAATAATATAATAAATTTGACGAGAAATCAAGATCTTCAAGCTTGTTTTAAAAAAAATTCACTGAAAAAAATCTACGAGATATAATGCAAGATTGTGAAATATAACCAAGTCATGATGCCGTTGTGAATGTGCTCATTTTTATCCAAAGATCCATTCAAAATATTTTTTACTTATGTGAACGAAATTTAAATGAGTGTGTTCATAAACAAATCGAACACGAAGGCGTAGGATACCGAGTGGCAGAGCTAATATGGAGTTGGATAAGAAAAGGCAGATGGATCAAAATGCGACTGCACTTGATGTGAGTAAGTGAGACTTTGAACCGGCAGGCAAAATATGGATCAGCCAAAATCTGTCTGTTATTCCAGTGTGAATTCAAGTCGCAAACTTTATAGCGCGAATGGTACGCAGGGCCAAGAGTGTTAATTACGACATTAAAATATGCGCAGTGATATTTATGTAAACATATATTTTGGAAAAAGAATTTAAATTAATTAGTAATGTAAGAGAATATTTTGATACCGATATTAAAATCGGAAGAATATGAAAATATTTGGAATATAACGAGTTATATATATTTTCTATCGTTTTTTTTCCAAATATACCGATGTATACGTAAGAGTAGTTTTCCCATTTTATTTAGAAAATGCTACATAGCACTGAAGACGAGCGAGATAATAAATGTAAGGTTAAAAGTAAATGCTGAAAGAAAAAATTCTTCATTAGAAGCAAATTGCCATTTTGCATATGATAAGAATACAGGGCGACGTTTTTGAATATGACTATCTGGCAAAAAGTGTCAAATAGACAGTTGATTACTGATTTTGAAAGCATGTTTGTATGTTTGAAAATCCAATAATAAAAATTAAACACAATTTTATTAAATTGTTTTAAAATATCCTCTTTAAAATCAGTTACAAGAACTTATACCTATATTGTAAATTTGTAGGTACCACCATATCTACTTATTGGACGAAGCAACAAGCAGTCGGCAATATTATAGAACAATTGCTCGCAGGGCCTAGTAGCCGATTGTTTAACTTACCGCTAGTTAGTTGTTATTCCCGGATTCAAAGACCCACCACCCAAATAGTCGCTTCATTTGTGACCTGATATTGTCTTTAACGATTTTCGCACAAACACCTTTTTCTGCAGGCTAAGATGAAAGTATCGTTTCTGGATCCTTTTTCTACTGATTAAGGGATTGTCCTTCAGTTCCTCCAGTCTTCCATATGTCCAGTTATCACTGACTTTACCAGATTAACATCCGTCTGTCTGCGACGTGTCCGAGAAGTTACAGGATACTTGTAAGGCAGATCATCAGGGCTAATGTGTTGTTGTTGTTCTTCACATTCCTGTGAATGTTGATGTTGTGGTTATTTTCAAGTATTGGCTTGAAACACTTTGTCGAAAGCAGGGTAAAAAAACAAACAACAAACAGAAAAAGAAAGAAACAACAAACGAAGAAAAGCAGTGTAAAAAATAGCATAATACCCCAGAAAACACAAACTGGAAGATTCTGAGCGGCTGTGAAAACCGAATAACATTTTTCAAAAATACTTAATTAAAGGATGGCAAAATTGTCAAATAAACATGGTGAATGATTGAAAGCAGTTATCTACCGCAACCGTACTCTGCAAATATTTATTTTTATGAGAATTAAAATCAAAACGTCCACCTAAAATCAGCTTTTTACCAATATTATTATTTGAATATACCTACCTAATTGAATCACGTATTTTACACAAAATTCAATTTATAATATGAATACGTATATTCATTATTTTTTCCGCGGAGAAATTATAAATAGGATATCTCAAGATAACTTGATAAGTTTACGTGTTTAGCAAAGTATAAATAAAATGTATTTTTTCGTGTTAAAAACGTAAAATTCTTCGGTACCACCAACCCGATAGCTCCGGGCTTCACGGAAGCTTAGTGCAGGAATTTCTTAATCACGCTTTTCGACAGCCTCTCGGAAAGTTCGCTTCCTAAGCTGCCACATCTTGCCCGCGACGTTATCGCCCCAATAAACTTTGAGAATCACTAATCTGACACGCGGCCCGCACGCGTAAACTTCTGGAACCGCTGATCCGACACATGATTTGCTGGCGGAGTACCTACGCTGTGTCAGGGTCGCCGGCGCGCCGTTCCCTTTGTCATGTTAATGGCGCAATTTCAATTTTCCTCTCTGTATGCCTACACGCAAACCTCCTCGCCGCTTTGTTCTCCTGGTAGCCGCCGCGAACAAGTTCTAGTTCATATTATATGGATGATAAACAACACGCACATTGGCACGACCGCGGCCGAACACTAACAAGTATGTGTGCACGTACACCACGTGTGAGACTTCATTTGCTCTATCGATTATGAACAAGAATTAAGGGAGCTATTTCGTGAAATATGCCACCATGCGTGCGACTAAACAAATACACGTAGAACGTATTAAAATCGCACCACGGCCTTCTGCTTTCCTAATCAACCTATTAGTTATCCTAAGTACTTTTGATTGATTGCTTTTCCAATAAACATTTTTATCATCTTACGTATGACTTGGATCCAATTCCAAGCTAAATTTGTAATGCCGAGAAATAACATCTCCAAGTTTTATAATTATTGCAAAAGCTCAGAAAAAATTGTGTACGCTTTATTTATGTAAGTAAGTAAGGATATATTGTGATTTTATCATTCTTACATTAAAAATATTATTGAGAAAAAAATTTCATGAGAGGCGATCAACCATAGCAACATTAAACTCAAATAACACAGCTATCAGAAAATTTATTTCACTTAGTAAAAAGGTTTTACTTAAGAGAGATTTGTGTGTGAAACAATTATTATGTGAACAACAAAGCAAGCCGTCGAGTGCTTCATCATAATTAAGTCATGATTTCATTTTGTTACCACGAAATAAATCCAAAAATCTCGAGAGTTTCGGGAATATATGAGGGGATTAGAAGTAAAAGAGCCACTTTGCCTATAACAAGAATATAGAATTAATAGTTGATTTTGAAACCAGAAGATTCGTATCAATAATATATATTCATTTTAAAATCTTCGCTCTGGCTAATACGATAGTAACAAAAATGTATACAAAAATGTCATCTATTGGATACTGGTGGTTTTGCTTCTTATCCCCGCTTATGTAATAATCCCGGTATTTATAAATAGTATAAACTGTGCCAATTCTTCTACTTATGACCATTTTCTCTGGCTGCCTCTTTTATACTCATTTGCTTCTAATAATCCATTTTTTAATATGCATATTTTCCCCTTATATTCCAGTGCTCCCTTTTACAAACGTGCTCCTTGTATTTTCGTCATTCTTTGAATTTTTTATCCAATCATTATATTCCTTCTACATGTAATCTGTTACGTTTTCATTTCAATCTATAACTTGTACAAAGTGTACAGTTTCCTTACAGAAAATGAAAATGTATTTCTCCCTCTGGGAATGTCCGTTTTGGATACAATAATTCTCCCGTACTGTCTGTACAATAATTACACATACGAGAGAAATAACTATCGCTATCTTACAGGGCCGGGTCAACTTATTGGGTAATTTAAGTCTCAGGATATTGTGTAAATACGCCATTACACGGTGGAAACAGCGTCCCTCCAAAGGACACGAAGATAACAATAACGAGGGCACCAATAGCGTCACTTTTATTATATTCATAAACCGGACCCTCTACTATGTGACGATAATAATTCCTCGCTGGCTAGGGCGACCATTACTTGGCGGGAATTGCTACATCCATGTAGTGCCGAAATGTCATTTGCATATTTTGATGTTTCGGCTGGAATATATGAATTCATCTGATAAAAGTGTCGGCGCAAGGGGCCAACATTAAGAGTAATTCTTTGCCAACTCCATTGTCCCTTTGTGTTTGTCGTGTTAATTGTTTCAAACAAGGGATTTCATTTCCTTTATCTAATTTTGAAAATAAATATAAGTATCCACTTTGCAAATTGTATTATAGTAATATAAAATGAATTAGATAAATCGCTTGAAAAGGCACACAGAAAATCTTTGTATCTAAAAATATACATTTATTTAATATAATTTTAAAAAAAATGAACTTTGTTTTCACCACTTATATATTGAAAATATCAACATGTTTCAGGGCCAATAGTCTCTTTGTCAGAACAAAATGTACACTAACAAATGAAAAATCGAAAATTTAAGTAAAGACAGTAAAAATATTAAAAAAATAACATGTGTGAAATGAATAATAATTAATTACCTACTAACATGAAAACAAATTTAAAAGATTACTTTTGTAAAATAAAAAAAATAAACAGTATTACCTACTACGCAGATATATTCTTATACCGATTCCAATTATGACACGATAATCACGACAAATTGGTACTTAATTTGCCTTTAATCTTAGTGAGACATCGTTTATAATCCAGCAGATTTTTATTTTCAAAACACCTAAAAATCTTTAATAAATACTTATACGATAGATGACGAACTGAGATGTGTAATTCCAGTCCATTTTTAGTAAATTAGAAATCATTAACATATTTATAGTATACCTTTTAATCTTTAATGGAATTCATTTAAATTGCGATATTGCAATTTTAAAACCTAGTTATTTGATAGTTTAAGCCCAGTAAATTAATCACTTTTATAGTTACGCAGAAAGAACCAACCAGTAGAATTTATTTAATTTAAAACTTTATCGTTTAACATTTGTTATGTCCGATCGGATTTATAGTCGATAGTCCAAGGTTCCTGAAGTTGACTGAATGCGCCAAATCATGAGGCTTACGTACCCACTCGTACGGGGCGCGAAGAGACGACAGGATGTGGTCTGCAAAGTAATGCAATTTAGTCTGTCAACTATCAATCTATTGACGTAATTAACTTATACTTACTTGTGCCGTATATTTTCTGAGATATTTTTAAGTCTAAGCAATTTAACTGACATTCAGATTAGTTCGTCATAAAGTCAGGTCCAGGATCTAAAGGTAGGTACGATTCAAAGATATGTAAAAGATGTCAAATTAATGCTAATGCATGTATGTTGTCAAGGCACTATTACAAATGAGTACTTTATTAAATATAATGTAAAATGTTTGAATACTTTCTAGATTAACCAGCTTTTACACAATAAAGTTTGTTCTGGGGCTGCCAGCGTTTATTATTTTTATCCGTCAGAATTCAAAGCATTATCCGCCATTTTCATATTTAGCGGATCCGTTACCTGCACAACACGTTCTAAGACATACAAGGTTTATTAGGAAATTTCATGATAACTTAATGAAGCTTTTATGTTCGAGATCTTCCGTTAGAATTATATTCGTCTCATCTTATGAGATCTATTAACACCGCATTAACAGAGGTCTTACAGACAGATTTGGATTGTCTGTAAGAAGTATTCATTTCATAAATATTTTCTGGTCGATATTATCTGCTAATATCCATGATGATATTGATGAACACAAATATCCAAGAACGCGTGGTAAGCGACAATCGCCATCGTATTTCCGCATCTAAATTTTGGTATTATCCAGATTGCTGTCCATAAATATCAAAATTTGAGTGAATGAAACGATAATCCTACCAAATATTATGAGTTTGATACATGGGACACCAAAAATAATGAGTGAGCACTGGACGTTTTTGAAGGGAAACTTTGAGAGGCGTGTCTGGGCTAGTTATAAAAAATGAATTTTGAAGGGAAATTGAACGTCTGAAAGTAAATGAATAAGTTAAATTTGTCAAAAAACGAGATTTAAAAATGTTTATAATAGTAAATTGATTGTATTCCTTTAAATTTCCTATAAAATTTGAACATGAGATTAGTCATAAAACTAGAACATCAAATAAAAATAATTTTAAGCACTGTGCTACTCTACGTACTTACTTATTGCTTACTTACCATCACGCCGTTTAGTAGAGAAAACAGAACGCCAGACTCTTCTGTTACGACATAAAACTCTCGCCTCATCCACATTCATACATCTTGGCATGCAATCTCGACGGCAGTTGAGGCTTCTAACGAGTGTAACGATATTGGCCTATTCAAATAGACATTGCTGAAAAATTATACGAAAATATCTATCTGCTAAAAGCTTATAATAAAGAGAAGCTTCACAACCCGTTAAATATTCTGTGATTATATGTTTTCCAGGTAAGTAGGTGCGGACGAGCCTTTATTGTTCATGAAACGTAGAGGTATGCCGCGCGTGTGACGCGTGCTTTACCTTTATTTTGACTAAATCGGACGAATCGCAAGACGGCAAGACGACCGTTAGCAGCGAGTCTGGCCAATGAAACGCGACTTGAGATGTTAGACTTTGACTTTTACACGCAAGTTGGAATCAAAGATGGCGGGAGATAGGGACTATTTTTAGCGATACAAATTGGAGAGGGCACTTGGGTTTTCAACTTTGAGGTCGGCCGAAGGCGTTGTCGAAGGAAGAAAAATTAACAGGACCGAGGAAAAAGCCAGAGGTTTTAATAATTCAAAGGAGATTTGGAACAGTGAACACTTGTGAAAACAGATAAGCCTTTCCAATATTAATTATTTCTATTGCCTTTTATGTGTATTATATTTAGAACTTTATATTACTAGGCGCGCATCAGATTTAATATACAAGAAATCGTAATTTTGCGGCTGTGGTGGGTCCAGCGGGTGAATTGTTGCATAACGCTTATGAAATATTTAAATGCGTCGCGGTCCATATGGACAATCATTTAAACTTGATATTCATATATTACCAAAGATATAAAGGCTTTAAAATGGAATATTTTACTGTCGAAGGGTGTTTGTTTTGGATGTATCTTTATGCAAGGGAATTTTTATGTTATCTATACTGGTGATTGAATACACGGATTTCTATTATTTTGGGAATAATTGAGATCGGGGTTATTATGTGTTTTGATATCACGATTGTAAGGGTGATATAAATTCAAATCGTACGAGAAATTTCCTCCAAATAATATATTTTAAAATGCACCTGGATTTTATACTTATTTTATTGTTACATAAATATATAGATTATAAGATACGTTAGATGGTTATATTACGTACCACTAGGCAATCGTTTTAAACACTGCACCTATAAAGATGTATTTTGAGTAGTATATATTGTATCTGTTTAGATTTAGTCGCATTTATTGTTTTTAGCGGGGGCGGGCGAGAATAGGTTATATTCATAGCACGATTATAATAGGTATTTTTTTTTGCCGCGTAAGAGGTGGCACTTTGAAAGGTACAATCGCGTTTTATATTCGTCCCGGGCGGAGAAGTTCTGGCGGTATGTAAATAAATAGAATTAAAATATTATTGGTTATTTAGAATAGCGTTTTACTTGATAAAATTGCAGAGGATGTTTACGGTGTCGGATTTTAACGTTTGTGCAATATGGTTTGCGCTAAAATTTATTCTGCTTCGAATGCAAGATATTATTTACAGGTCAGCCTGGCATATGAATAAAAATTGTTATACTACCGCCATCTAGCGAACTCAAACATGACTGTAATAATAATTATCTTTCGATATATTGCTACGCCTTTTTAATAATACATGGTTGCATTTTATAGTGATTGTCAGACGTACGTATTTAGGGGACATTGTTTAGGTTACATTCTAGTTTGAAGAAAACACCACAGATGGTGCGATATTCTAATTTGATTACGTCCCACACGGGACGGCATCACGTGACCTTGACCGGACGGCGCGCCGCTCCGAGGGACGCATTTGGATATCTGGTTTGGTGGAGATTTGGAACAGTATGAAAATAGATTCCATAGTTATTTACTTATATGACAGATTGTTTTGTTTTATTCATTTAATATAAATAATATCATATTTTTATGAGTTACCGTAATTATTTATCTATATGTTGTGTTTTTTTTGTGTTTATTTTATTTTTTATTGTGAGTGAAGCAACGAATACTACTTTCGCGAATGCGAGTGTCAAGCTTACTATTCGGTGAATACGAATGCGAATATTTCCACCAAGGTGGGGGAACTTAAACATACTTGAAAATATAATTACCTTGATGCAACGAATACTACTTTTACGAATGCGAATGTCGGGCCTACTATTCGGTGAATACGAATGCGAATATTTCCACCAAGGTGGGGGAACTTAAACATACTTGTAAATATAATTACCTTGATGCAACGAATACTACTTTCACGAATACGAATGTCAGGCCTACTATTCGGTGAATACGAATGCGAATATTTCCACCAAGGTGGGGGAACTTGAACATACTTGTAAATATAATAACCTTGATGCAACGAATACTACTTTCACGAATACGAATGTCAGGCCTACTATTCGGTGAATACGAATGCGAATATTTCCACCAAGGTGGGGGAACTTGAACATACTTGTAAATATAATTACCTTGATGCGACGAATACTACCTTCACGAATACGAATGTCACGCCTACTATTCGGTGAATACGAATGCGAATATTTCCACCAAGGTGGGGGAGGACGCAAGCATACTTGTAATTATATTGTTTATGTCTGCTTGTGATATCACTATACGGCGTAGATGAACTAGTTTGAAGGGGTTTATGTCCTGCATGTGTTCGGCGTAGAGGGAATGGTCTTTTGTTTCTAGGATCCTATACAGGTTTACAGGTGCTGATATTGAAATATATATGCAAGGAAAACACTATTTTGGGAATCACTAACTGGATGACAGTTATTGAAACACACATACACACAAGGAGGACGTTATGTTAAATACATGACTGGAAAGTTGTTATTGGAAAACACAGGCGCCACTAGAGGATGTGGACAGTTTGCAGAGAACTTCAACTTCTGTCAGTTAAGGACCTTTTACTATTACTATTCCTTCGCCTTTTTGCATAACCGTGGATGAACTATATTGAAGGGGCTTATGTTCTGTATGTGCTCGGCGTAGAGGGAATAGTCTTTATGTTTCTAGGATCTAATACAGTTTTACAGGCGCTGATATTGAAATATATATATATACAAGGAAAACACATTTTTGGGAATCATTAACTGGAAGGCAAATATTGTAGTACACACTCACACAAGGATGACGTTACTTTAAATACATGACTGGAAAGCTGTTATTGGAAAACACATACAAGGAGAACATCATTTGAAGGCGTTACTAGAGGATATGGACAGTTTGCAGAGAAATTCAACTTCTGTCAGCTAAGGACCTTTTACTATTACTATTCTTCTTGTCATCTGTTGAACGTGGTGCTTGTATGCAAAACTCAAACATATTTAAAATTACTAATGAAAAGAATCTTAACATTGTAAGATTTGCTAATGGAAGGAGGGAGGTCGGAATTCATTGACGGTGTGACGATCGATACGTTGTGACACGCCAGGTGGGCGTACCGCATGGGCAACTTAACGCATACCATCCTTATAATAGAGAGGCTACGGCTCAAGAATATGAGGTTGTTTCCTATAGCTCGGCGTCGAGAACTCACCCGTAACACGCTGGTGGGAAGCATCTCAGCGATTGATCGTCGCGGGGCTATTGATTTCAAACCTCTATGTTCTGAATGCAGGAGTGACAGCTATTTCTCCATCATGTACATTCTAATTTATACTGTACTAAAATAGTTTCATCACTCATCACCAATCTGATTGTTGTGACTGACAGAATTGATTATGAAAGGAGGGAGATCGGGGTTCTTTCGCATCGTGGCGATCAAAGTGTCGTGACACGCCAGGTGGGCGTACAACAAGGGCAGCTTAACGCATACCATTCTTATAATAGAGAGGCTACGGCTCAAGAATATGCGGCTGTTTCCTATAGCTCGGCGTCGAGAACTCACCCATAACACGCTGGTGGGAAGAACCTCGATGCTTGGTCGTCCTCGGTGTCATCGAATCCAGATCTCCATGGTTATATCTTGAATAGAAGCTGATTTATTTGAACGAGTATCCTGATCGGGAATGCCAGTTGACATCTCACCCTGACACATCATTAATCATCTTTACTATACTGCTGTATACCAGGAGCCATTCGGAGCCCATCTCTTCTGGCACAGGACATACATATCGGGAACCACACAATTAACCATAACATTCACTCTGGAATACTATCTTTTTAATATCTCTAGTCAATTAGACTACACCGTAGGATCATCCACATCTATACTATCTCTTTAATATGTCTAATCAATTAGACTACACCGTGGGATCATCCACATCTATACTATCTCTTTAATATCTCTAGTCAATTAGACTACACCGTGGGATCATTCACATCTATACTATCTCTTTAATATCTCTAGTCAATTAGACTACACCGTGGGATCAACCACATCAACTATAATTGGCGATGCTAACATGGCTCTGTCTGACGCACTCAGGGATGAGTCTTTTCCAGCCACCCAGTTAGTTCATTTAGCTATTTAATCAGCAGTAAACATAATAATAATCCGGCCCATGTAGCCGCGACGTGGGATCCCCATCATTATACACCAGTCAATTTGACTGCCCCGCGGGACAATATACAAACCTTAATATCAGACGCGGGATTTCTTCCTGATATGTTTGTCGCCATGAGGACGAGGACGCTGAATGGATCCTAGCAGAGGCAACAGAGTCTTCGGTTGGTTTTAGTCTGCAGCTTAGTGAGGGAGGTTATGTCTAAACAGGAGTTAACCACCGGATGCGGCGATGCTCTGGGCCGCATCCCCCTCCCCCCTGTAGGGGGGCATCTAGAATCCACGTTTGAACAGAAGTGGTTAGACACTTCTTAAATTTCACTTACAAAACTGTATCTTCCATTCCCTTAGAATCTCGGGCTGTCATAATGTCAGACAAAGCTTACCCCAAGCCTCTGGATGCGCCTTAGTTGTTATAGTTATGTTTATCTTCTCCCACTATGTACTGTGAACAGATTGAGCAGATCGGACAACGTGGGACGCGCTATCGTTAAAGTTCTTACTTGTGTCTTTGAATATAACGTATGCTATTATATCTTGTAAATCTGTCATAAATGGGTTCCGCGTGTGGTTGTGCTAACACTGTTCTAAGCTGCTATTATGAGGTATTGATAATCAAGGCGGACGGAATCTTAAACGCATGCCGTTAACTTGGCAACGATTGTATTGTTTTATATTTCTGTATTTTAACCCCGGTGGTATTATAGTTATGACTGTACTATGTAAGGAAGTTTTGCTACTAGCGTTTATTCCTCGGCTACGCCGCATTTAATTGGCTTTTAGGCCGACTCAGGACGTGGACGATATCGGCTATCTCTCGTATGGGCGAAACTGTAGAATTCCGGGACGGTTTCTAGAAGGCCCAAAGGTAATTTCGGAAATATGTTTTATGTCTCTGGCATTGGCATAGTGAAGTGCGTTTGTTATTTCCATAGTTAGGTAAAATCAGTTCTATCTTAGTCGCGTTAATAATAATACGAATCTCACCACATATCAAAAGAATTTTGGATAGCTACGAGCACAACGGAGGGGGAATTTTCCTAACCACTAGATAGATCATGACTGGCCAATTTTGAAAATATAAATTCTTAACAAAAAAAAAATATTAGCTTTCATGTAAATATACTTCCGAAGTTCTAAGTTCGACTTAAGTTTTCATCTAGTAGCTTAAAGCATAAATTGTGTGCTTAAAAGTCACAAAAGTCGTAATAAAGCTCAATTCGGTAGCTTAAAGTCTCAAGCTTTGGGCTTTTCGTAAAACTTATATTATTAAACTTTATAGTTAGGTATTTAGCTTTAGGTAGACAGGCAGGTTACGTTACACGAGGCCGGGTTAATCTGGTAGTGCCACGTCTTCCGTGGTCGCCCTTTCTTTCTGGCACCGTCAACTCTTGCGTTCTATATCTTTCTTAACATTCATTCCTCATTTATTCGCTCAACGTGCCCGTACCACCTGAGCGACCCTTTTTAATTCTATAAATTATGCTAAGATCAGCTTTACATTCGGCTACTATAAATACGTCATATCTTCATAATTCTGGTAAGTCGTGGTCTCTTCGGGAGTTTTTCCCCAGTTTTTGAAATCTATTTCTTTAGCGATATGGTCGCTCCATCTTAGTCAATCAGCGTAAATGCTTACTTAGAATTACTTAGTTGTTGAAAAAATATTAGAATATTACACATGATTATTTAAATTTACATAGTGTTGTTTTGTCATTACTATCTATATTTTCGAGAGGAGCAGTCTCTTTTATCGTAATAGTAAATTACTCGTGTGTATTATATGTTAAGCTTCGTGAAAATTAAAATAATCACATTGAACCGTAAAGAAACCACCTAACATGTCACTAAATAGTAGTATCAATGATAATACAATATTTAATTATGTATTTACTATTTACATTTAAAAATCTTACTTAATCATACTAATAGTGTCTATAGATTCAATGTTTTATTTGAGTATGCAGAAACAAGCAGTCGAAACAAAACACAATAGACAACGTTTAAATTCTGGACTGCAACGCTATTCTCCTCTTGATCCAAAGGCAAAATTTCATCTTTGGACATACGGTCGGTCTAATGGCGTAAACATATTAACTCCAAACATGCTCCAGGGGAGGTTAAGCAGCACTGCAGCTTTATAAAGTACTTCTTTACCTTTGAGATATATGTATACTTTAGAAAGACTAATGAAGAAGGTTGGACTTTATTTGTAATTATTCCATCAACGTTTCCCCTATTTTGTTTCAAATTGATTTATAAGACAATTTATGGACAACCTGTACACTCTACAAACACTTTCAGAAGATTGGTAACATTAAACCCAAAGAATCTTTATACTTTGCCTAAATAATCAATTCTGTATAATGTTAAAATAAGTCTTCATAAAATATTCTTTAATTAAATTGACAAGAAGAAGAATTTGAGGGAATAAATATTAAAAATCAATCCATGTTTTCTATTATATAGATCAAATTTGATATCAAAGACAGCTCACATTTTGTACGTGTACACAAACAGACTTGTTTATATAAATATTGCTTTCAAAATATTTTCGGAATAAAATCAAGTAGTTGCGTATCTCGTTCGGTCTTCTGGGGACAATATGTTTACGAAAAAATAACAGAAAACTTGGAAATGTACACGTGTTTGTCGACCCCTGGGATTCGAACCCGCAAACCCTACTTTGCCGAAAGTATTTTGGTACGCGGATATACAAGTTCTTGTACCTCGGCTGGAAAGAAATTCCTTTGAAGTGTTTCTAATGATTTTGCATTTTGATGACTTAAAAAACCATTAGGATAGAAATGAATATTGAATATATTTATTTTTGATATTTATTTTGATATTTTGGGTTTACAAATTTCGCATAAAAATAAGGTTTACAGTTGGATAAATTGCCAAACACGTTTTCATTTGGATAAATTAGAAATTTTGGAAATAATAAAAAGTGTAAATAGTAAATTGAATATTATAAATAATTAGGGCCTTTTGACAAATAGTTATCTTTTAAAATTGGGTTCATGTTTATGTTAATTTATATAGTACCGTTTTTGCGTAACAGACGCTTCAAGGGCGCTTTACAGGTGCGACATCCCGAAAAAATGAGTTTTTAGGCTCTTCTTGAAGAGTTCCTGGTTCTCCATAGATTACTCATGTTAGTACTTATTTATTTAAGTATTTACCATATACTATATTTATTTTGTTATTGTTTGTACTTCAATTTTTTGTGTTATTTGATACATACATTGTATACTGACGAAGAAACCATTGGCCTTAAAACATGTTGATTTTTTCATAAAATGAGTGGTGAAAACAGAGAATATTTTAAATTATTATATTAATAATGTCACCACAAAATCATTTAGCTCCTTTTGAAGAATATTTATTCGTTTATTAGAGGGCTTTGTGATCTTATGCTCTCCTTAGTGAGAATATTGTTGAAAATAACAATGATTGCTTAATTAATAAAAATGAAAAAAAATCGTAATAAAAATTAACTTTGTTTTGACCACTTTTGTATTGAAAAATATCGACATGTTTCAGAGCCCATGGCCCATTCTTCAGGATATTGATTATTAGTTTGATAGTTAAAAATATATATTTTTAATAAAGCTTTGCATGGGATAATTTCACAAAAATAATCCCACTATTTTTAACTGAGGTTTCATAGTACGACAATTCAAAATGCTTGATTTTCAGAATGAGGATCTCGAATAATAAGGTAATTAAAGTGCCTTACTGCTAGGCTTAATAAACACGTCGTGTTATGCAAGGGCACGATAGATGGTTGCGGCAAAAATTGATTATGTCGAAATATGTTAGCCATTGATCACAAGCAGCAATTGAATAATGTGGTGTCCTCGAATGAACCTCGTCGAGAAGAATCCAACGATAACATCACTACGGCAGAAAGGATCATTACTTACATTACAAGGATTAAACAGCCGTGTGCCGAATTATAAGGCTCCTCTAGTTAGCTCTAGTTAGCTCTGTTACGCTTAGTTAGAGTAAACGGTGAGGAGAGAAGTATCTCCCGGTTCATCACTAGGTGAGTAATTTTCTTCTACGTTTCACTCTTAATTTGCTCACTCTTTCGTACAATGATTTTTACACATGCGCCTAAGCAACCGCATTTTCATATGAGCAATTTGTTTTTAGATTGTATTTGTAAAATAATTAGTTCAGTTTGACGTTAAGTATTAGGGTAGCATAAATTGCAAGATAAACAGTAGTGCGGCTCGATATTTGCCTATTCAATCATGGCGAACAGGTGGCCGAGGGCGAGGTGTACATTATTCAGCTCGTAGCTTGTGGACGTGAGATGGAAACAATAATTTTTCTTGCAACAATGTTTTCGCGGCTATTTCCCACAAGGCGAGGCGCAGCCTAACCGCGTACACATCTAATTATATAACTCCTTTTAATTTTTTACCAAGAATATAAATAAAACGCACAATGTAAAGCATAACCGTTATTCATGATTTCCTGGAAAATTTATTAATAAGTGCCTTTAAAAATGTTCACGGCCGTTCAAATTCATCGGTGTGGAGTTTTCTGGGCTATTTTTCCTCTATATTACCAAGTTTTATGACACATTTGTAATAAATAATGTGTATGAAAAGCCTTCAAATGTAAATTTTTAGCTTGTTAATTTTATTACTATTATCGCTAATGTTATGCATTCTAGTGGTTTATTTAATTGTGGGAACATTAAAGTAGATACATGCAATTGTGCTATTTATTATGTGTGTAGTTTTTTGCCTCAAATGGTACCGTTTTTATATAGAAGTTGTTTAATGGCTGGCATCTAGCGGATATCGGGTGGGGCATGCTTTTTTAAAGTTAAATTAGATATATTGATAATTAATTGGATATATATTATTATTAATTGGATAAATGGATATATGGATAAATTGGATGTTGTATCAAATGTGTCCAAAAATAAAAATTAATTAAACCGTTAATTTTGGCGTCCATCTAGCAGCAGGATCGCAAAGTAATTTGTGCCTAGCGTATCAGAAAAAGTGGGTTGCTCTATAAATGGATAATAAATGTTAACCAATTAATAAATTAGACTTACAGATAAGGTCGATACATTCACGGAAATATACAAGGCTTCTAAAGCGTAATTGAATAAAGCGCCTGCCCTTGAAACGAGGAGATCCGTGGTTCGAATCCTGATAGCAGCCAAATATTTTTTCGTGGATTTGATTTTTCTCTAAGTCTTTCTAATTGATTAAATGATTTGGTTTTATATTTGGGATTATTAAAATACAGAGAATGAAATCCAATATTAAACATTATCTATCAAGCCAGAAAAGTTTTGCACTCTATCCTCTCTATCTAACTCCAAGAGATTATGTGGTCACGTATTCTTGGAAATGGGGGTTTAAAACAAACGTTTTATACTGATGAAGGGGCGATTGGTCCCAAAATTTTCTTATATTTCAACAAATTACTGGTTAATACAAAGTATACTCTTGTCAATATAATTTTATAATAAATACTGATAAATACTATTATTTATCGACTTAATTTGGACATAAGTAACAATACTGTATCGGAACGTGGCTGTGGAAGACAAATGAAACACTAATAGTTAAATAAAGTCATTTTTGAAGTTATACTTTCTGCGCATTCAGGGTAATTTTCTTATAACGGAATTTGCGCACGCTGCATGTAGCTGAACATATAGTGGAAATACGATACCAGACTAAAGTCACCATGTTGAGTTCTTTTCAGCTGTCGGAATCTGTTTACATGCAAGTTTACGAATTTTTTAAAAAGTTTTTTTGTAGAAAGTTTTTTTTTGTTTATAACTTCTACCGCGCGTACACGAGTACACGTATAATTTTTTTTATTCACCTAAGTCACTGGACCCAAGTTCAGGTGGAGCTCTCTTCTTAACTCGGCGCGATTGAGGTCGGGTATCTCACACCCAGAAATTTAAAAAAAAAAATTTTACATCTCTACTGTGGCGCTCGAAACTCCAGCATTTCAATAGCTTGGGATAACGGTACAGAGAAAAGTTTACAGCACAGTGGCCAGTTTTGCGATGGGAGAATTGTGCGCGTGAATTGTCTGGGGCACGTAATACCCCATCTCACAGTCGTACGTATTTTGCTTGATGCGTGGTTTTATTTACATTTTTTTAGGGATTATTCATCAATTAATCTTTTAAATGCTATCGAAAACATTTTAAGGCCCATAGACGAGGGCTCAAGCGACAGTTGTGATAACTCAGGGAGTGAAGAGAAGATTGAAGACTGTTTCCGGTGCAGCGACAATAGATTCGGAGCAGGAAACTGAACTGGAAGAATCGGGAAGAACGAAAGCAGCAGACCATAGTGCAATGAGTGATCAGTCAGATATACGGATATCAAGTAGCAAAAAGATTTTCTTACATCAAACATTCGTACTCGGTCTGAAAATAATTGCGAGCCATCTGGGCGTTAAGGTTAAAGGATGCTACAAAATATGCCGCATTAAGAGCTAAGTGATTTTATTCACTTTTTAGGTATGAAATTTTGCGACAGACAACTAAATGTGCGCACACCTAAAGAACCCCAAAAAGGATCGCAGAATGTTTTATTATCAACGCATAAAAAATACCTGGCAGGTACGTGATTGTATTACATGCAAATATCGTAAGACTTAGCATTGTTTTTCTACATAATTAAAACCAATGCGCATGGAACATATTTATTTTTCGGTACAAAAATTGCATTGGGATAGTAGTCCAGTCATTTGGTAGTTTTACCTGGAAAGTTTTCAAAGAAAGCAAAGAAAGGAGCTTAGAAAATAGATAATTTTATTCGATGTGCCCTTTCCGAATTTCAACTTTTCCACCTCCTATTTTTGCCGCTCGCGCCACCACTTTGGAAAAATGGCGCCTAAAAGCAGTTTTTTTTACAGTATCTCCTTTCAGACTTATTTTATGATAAAACCATGTTACATAAAATGAAATAAGAAATAAAATTCTACAATTTATGTTTTAACCTTTTTTTCCGTAAAATCAATAATTTTGGCGTACGAGCGCCGCAAAGTGAAGTTCAACACGCGTTTTGGCCAAAAAACTAATTTCCACACCACCTTGAGGTAGAGAAAGCGGCCCGTTTTTTTATCGTGGTATCCCCAGTAGGCCTAATCCACATGCAATTCACTATTACAAAATTTAGCGCATTCTTCTTCGCTTCGCTGTTCTTGATGGACCAGGTGTTGCGTTTTCACTGTTTTCAGTACCTACCGATAGAAACGTCACAGACCAAAATTTCTTCCACATATTCCGCGATGCGATTATCAGTTTCATTGCAATCCTCTTCGTTCTTAATTTCATCATACGTTTGCTCGAAAATAGTCTCCGTTTCTTCCTCATCACCGCTACCTTATAATGGAATCTGCGAGTTATCACAGGTACCACTACAATTCGTGAATATAACGGAGCACTTTAACCCAGCCTTTCTGCATCCACAGGCTTTCTGACATCTCTTTTTGCATCTGGAAGAAATAAGCTTTCTGGAGCTGCGGACTTTTGATTGTGGTGACAGAAATTAGCTCGTTCTTGTTTCTTTTTCATCCCCATTGCTCTGCATTTTGTTCATTCCCATACCACTGCTGAACCTGGAGATAGGTTTGGAATGAATGTTGTTGTGATGCTGTTTCTGTTGATGATAGCAACGCAATATTTCATTTACTTTTAAATAAATAAATAATAATAATTTATTTATTTAATTGTAATGTACCAAGTGTTTGCTTCCTTTGAAAATCATTTACTTTTATTAATTAATTTTTATTTTTCTGGTTTAATTTATAAAAGAAACAAGATATTCTTTTGTTTCATATCGTTCTTTAAATAACAATAAATAAATGATTTTGTAGAGTTACGTAACGAAGTTCCCTACTCGGGGTAACTCAGATTTTTTTTTGTATATACTAATTAAATATATAAAGTTTATACATCTCCCTTCCTAATACTTACAAATAAAGTTATCAGGGTAACATGCGCAATAGATTATTTGTTAAGTGTTTTAAAATAAATTAAATCAAATCATTCACATCAAACCGCACAAATCTCATTACGCGTCGCTCGCTTTCCAAATACATACATCCATTACGACCTGTTCTCCCCGTAGCAAGTAAGCTACAGAATCTTGTTTCAAAAATAGTGGTAAAATCACACTCACATAATCAATCATAAACTGCCTTCACAGTGCAGCTGACAACCAATCATTTGAATTTATTACAACCAGTCGATACCTTTAGCGCTGTATGACGCCCGGGTAATACGGATTTTGAATTGTGAGAAATAAAACAAAGTATGATTGATTTGTTTCCCTCTAAGACATGGCGCAAGCCAAAACAAACGAACGAAACTCCCTCAACGGGTGTTGCTTAAGAACTTATTTTAGAGAAATATATTTTGAAAATAAAATTACATTACTTTCAAATGATTGTAACTTTTTAAAAAATGCAGCAGTCGGAAACTCGAGGTATTCTTTGATACAATATATTTTATACTCTTTCAAGATTAAATTAAATTCATTTAATGTCATATTAATATTAAAGATTAATATTTATGTATTTGTTACACGAAATATATGACAATAAAGTATTTAATTTTCTCGCATTCAGAACAATCTATCGGAAAAACTTATTTGTAGAGTTCTATCATAATAATAATATTATGGATCCTGAAAATACGATTACGTGTCCGTGAAAATACGAGTAACAACACAATAAATTGATCTCGATTGATTAAAAGTGATCAATTAAGATGATAATTTATTAAAATACCTAAATAATATGTAAATAGAGCTGGGAATCCACCGCTTAGGAAGCACTATCCTCTGAAGAACAGACCACAAAGGTCTATAAGGAAGAAGAAGAAGAAGATATACCTACAGGTTTGTATAATTAGGCATACTTGGTATCTAACAGTATACACAATTACGTATAGATTTAAAAAATATGTATTATATATATTGCGTTTCAATCTTGAGATGTTCAGAAGAAAAAACTTTTTACGTAAAATTCTGTGTTTTTATTTGAATTTTATCTAAATCATGTCCCTTGTCTGTTACCCCAGTCAGTTGTTTGTTTCATAATTGTAGTGCAGACGCTATTAAAAAAAATATATATAAATACAAACTTATCAAAAACGCACCCAAGCAGTTTATTGTGAATCAGGAAACTTTTTAATTTACAAATATAACTTGTTTGATTAAATACAATATTATTTCTTATTTCTGTCAAAATTTTTCTGAAAATACATTATATTGATATTTTTTGAGAAATAGTATAGCGACAAATATAAGTTTTAAATGAATGTTGAAGCCCTAAGGCTTGTAATGCAGACATACTTGTTTAATAAAAATAGTTGTTTACACTCATACGTTACAGAGACTGAAAATGCAACTTTTCACTTTTCACAAAATTGGATCCATAAGTTCGTGAGATATATTTTTATTGAAACTTTTGAAGGACTGGATAGCGTGTGGGATGATTTTATTTAAAAAATGTCGCCATATCAATTATACAATTTTAAGAGAACGTAACTAAAATGTAAAAAAAAATACGTACAGTATCCCACGAAATATGTCGATGACAACAATAAGATCGTAAACACTGCAAAATAAAGATTGCTCTCGAGAATTCGAAAACCACCGTATTGCGTAACAGACATATCTATTGGCGAGATATCAACCGCGGGACGATGGCGGGGGTGGCCAGTTGTAGAATTTCGGAGCATCAGAATAACCGAAGCAAAATATCGAGCGAGTTCTTACCGATAAATGATTGATTCAAATTACATGCGAGAATTATAAGGATTGTTCTAGAAAGTGGTAAATAAAGTGTTGATAGATGATTGATAATTTGCGAAATAGTTTGACGATTGATAAAATTCGAGATTAATGTTAAATTTAGTTTATATTTCTGTTAAGAGACTTTGTCAATTTAATGAAATATATAATCACTAACTAATAAATCGCTAATTTATTTAAAGAAAATTCTCCTAAGCTCTGGAAACGCCTGGAAAGTTCGATACCAGCATTGGCCAGATATAAATACGGGCCAGGCCACCCGCGAATAGTTGTTGTTTTAGCGCGCTTGACCATAAAACAGAAGCGAAGGCATCCGCGAGCTGCGGAAGCCAGAGTGGTCAACCAAGCGATAATTCGACAGCAAATAATCTGGAAAAGTTCTTACCTAGTGAAATAAATCGAAGCGAATAATAGGTGTGGAAACTGGATGGAATGTTCTAGTGAATATTGAATACAACGTGTGATAACAAAGTGTCTATTTATGATTGATGAATTACGAAACAGTTTAATTTAAAGAATAGCATTAAATTTAATAGTGTTAAGTGACTTTGTACATCAAATAATTAGTAAATCAGTAATTAATAAATCAGTTATTAAATTCCAGTTTTTTCATTAATTCCCCCCGCAGCCACGACACGTGAGTGTTACGCACCCCTGATTCCTTTTTCATCGGTCATTTTTCCTGTTAACCGCGTGCTGCAAATATGAAATAAGGTTGAAAAAACCTGTTCCATCAACGGAAAATCCTGATTATTTGGTAGGTTTTGAGCAATATCCATTTTGAAAGAGAGTAATTGCTGATTGGATGTATTTGTATTTGTCATGTTCTTTCACTTTTCCGACTTTTTTGTGTTTCAGACTTTAATCCTAGGTCCAGAACGTAATCCCATATACATTCGTACCAACGGAAAATGTTTGTTAAACCGGACAGAAAATTGATAATTCCATTTAATTTAATTATCAAAAACCCATCTCTACGGGGATTAAAGCAGGGTTGAACTAAGCTCCGGCTTCCAAATACTTCCCCGCCGCGATCCCTTTCATTATTATTAAAGGACAAGCAGCCCGTTCAAAATGACGTTAAGAAATCTCCTTTTCATAAAAATCATTACAAATAATATTTATGTTTCATTTTTTAATATAAAAAATAATCATCAATAAATGTCGAATACAAAGTCGTAAATAAAACTTACTGGATGATCAGTTGTATAGCTAGACACTGTTTTTGTAGGTGATGGTATAATATTGACTACTATAATTGCGAAATATTGTGTGATGTTTTTGACCAGCCTCGCCAATAAAGTGCTCTCTCTTTTTCTGCCAGGGAATTTCAGGTTTGGTTATTACCCTTTTTGGTCGACCTTACTGAATCGAGATCTTGATACAATAAACAACAATATCAGATGGCACGTGGTGGTTGCGTCTCTTCTTTGAAACCCCGGCGATCCCGAATGGTCGCGCCCCATACACGACGTGGTCACATACATGCATCTTCCGTCCCTTCCAACCACACAGACATCCGTCACATTTAGATGCATTACAGCATGTGTACCCTTTCATCATGTTGATAGTTGTCTTGAAATTCTCTATTTAAAAACAAGTCCAAAAATTTAAGCAACACAAAGAGGCATGAAAAGATATATATTAGGCATTACGCGGAAAGAAAAAAGAAAACGTACGCATGAGATAATAGAAAAAGGAAGTATATCTTTTCATTGCGAGAAAATCAAATGGAATTCTAATCATTGGAAATCTTTGCCGGTGGCACACAAGGAGAATCAAGAATCCGGTCGTCCTAATCCGCTAGACTAACAAAATTACCAAACTTGGTGGAAATACTTGACGTACAGAAAGAAGAATAAACTTAGAGAAGCTTTAATTGTGACCTCACCAGGAATCCCTTCATTTATGGGCTAAGTATGTCGAAGCCCGACATACGTAGCCCATATATGAAGAGATCAGTATAAGTTCAAATTGGGCCAGCGAAGAACAGCTAAAGGTAAGACGGGACAATGAAGGCGGGTTCTTACTCAGCTTTACATAATTTATTCAAGTGAGCTTCCATGCGAAATGCATCGACGGTGTGGGCGTCGACCAAAAAGGGAATAGATGCTCCGCTCTCGGAGCTCGAAACAGGCAAGTTCCAGAGGCTCCTTGCCTGTTCCGAGCCAGCAGCTCACCAAGCTTGTATAAGTGTTAGAATCACCATTGAAAAAACTTTGTTGAATTAAGATTGTCATATTTTAGTGCATCGTTAATTTTACTACGTATTTTTTTATAATTTATTTGTTTTTATCAACGCCTTAGTGAGCTTTTACAACGGTGTTACATCTTTGTATTAATTAAGATAAATTATAGAAGTCTCACAAATATGAAGCCATAAATATGTAAAACGTGTATGAAAGTCTCTTTGTACGATGGACCATGGCTTACAATCTGTATGAGCTGACTTAATATAATTATATACATTGTTAATGGTGTTAATTGATACGTAGCAAAATATTATTTTTAATTGACTTTGCCCAATTTAAAGAAAAAACTTTTTTTTTTAAATTCAGTGCACGATTATCCCTTTTAAAATATGTATGTAATATAATATAGTATGTATAAGAAAAATGATATATTGTCATATTGGTGTGGTGGTCGGGAGCTACCGCCGTTTCTAGCCGCTACGCCAATCAGGCGCAAGATACGAGTAACACGCTCGAGCGACCTCTCGTATGCCATAGCGCCTATAACCATTCTGTCGACGATCGTTGTAGCCTCAATAAATACTATTCCTGTTCACGACATTACATAATAGTATAAAACATGTTGCAATTGTAAATGGCTCTTTTTATTCTTTAATGTTAAAGACAAACACCGTATCGAAAAACACATGTGACCTTTGAAGGAACAAAAGTATAGTGTTTGAAAAATTGGAAAATATCAATAAAAATGTAAAAGAAACTATTTATTTATTTAATATTCATGGAAGACCAATAGCACAACAAAGAAGCACAGAAAACATTGATATAATATAGATGGTCAATTACAGGTCTCCATATTTAGAAATATGTAAGTAATGATAAATATGTTATGAATTAAATTTAGGCATGTAAAGAATTATAAAACAAAAAATAATAAAAAATTTAAACAAACGAAAAAGAGACTTAATTATTAGCAGAAAAACATAGGCATGTTAAAAATATTACAAAAATAATGAACAAGAAAAAAGGGAATTAATTATTAAGTAGAAAAAAATTCTGCACTCAAAATTTTTCTTAATCTTGTGTGGCTGCACTCTGACAGATCAATATCCAATAATCTTATCAGTTTATTGAATTCATCGCATATCCTCAAGAAATATGAATTACGACAAGAGTTGGATGAGGTAAAATCAATGTGAAAGACTGGGTTGTGCCTACGAGACCAACAGGAATTTTAGTCTATTTAATAGTTCAGGACAGTCAACGTTGCCCGATACAATTTTTAGTAGGTACATCAAACCACCTATTTCCCGACGTTTGTATAATGGTAGGATGTGATATTTTTGCATGAACTATCATAATCGTCAGAAACGCAATTGAATTTGAAGTTGAGAAAGCGAATAATTTTTTTTTGAATTTGTTCCAAGCGATTAGCTTATATCATAATATACTGGGGATTCCATACTATACACGATTATCAACAGGACTATCATTTCGTTTTGTTGAAATCAAAAAAAACGGTCGTAATTACTTTTTCGATTTCCAAACTCCGTGTGCAAGGATTTTCGGTGAAGGTAACATGTACATCTTTTCTACTCGCGGTCTCCGGGGCCCACTTGTAATCATGTATCCTGATCCCTTTTCTCCTGACCGCTTTATTTTATTCCTGAGTGGAGTCTTGTCCCGTGGCCCCGCACCAGTCGTGACCGGAACGCTAAGCGCGCGCCGGACAGCCACTGTCCCCCGCCGCGAGCCAGGGCATGACCGAAATGTATAAATATGTATACAAAATAATGAAAAAATGCGCCTTACCGCCTTAACGACGTGAATTTTAAATTAAAATAATGAATCTATTTATTTTACCTCCCATTAAAATGTTCGTCTTTTCGTAAATAAATGAGTGTTAAAGTAATGCATCCTACTAAATCGAGTACCTTATTGGTCTAGCGGTTAAGATATTTGCCTAGTAATCCACCGGTCGCGGGTTCTAGTATTTTTCCCGATCAGCGAGTTAGTCCTATTTTTCATAGCAAAGGCGCTCTATATTTGTTTGAAAATAATGAAAATATTGATATTTCACGTATTGCCTCTACTCATTTAATTATTTTATAAAAATAATTAGAAAAAAATAATCAGCACGCCATTCCCCGCAAGCCGCAAGGGTTGAGTGATATTTTTTTATTTTATGTGTAAGAGTCAGGAATTTTTAAGAACACTCTGGTGTTATCTTATTACGGACGTTACACGCTTATTACGGACAGAATACAACAACATACAATACCTACTTTGGTTTATCCTTCGACCGTGTCTTATTTCCGTACCACCCAATTGGCCCGCACACATATTCACATACGCTCACGCACATCAAGATACACTACAATTAGGCAGAGAGGATAGATTGCCGCATTTTTCTTTCACGGCACACCAATTTTCATCCACTTTTATACATCTTCGGTTGTCGAGGCATCTTACAGACTCGCCCCCCAATATTTGGTTTGTCTAGCCATGCCAGGTCTTTCACGAAAGCCCTCTTTTTCTGCTGTCTACAACATTTGCCTGACAAATTTTCGATTAAACCATCTCAGAAGGCTTTCCTATATTCTATCTACTGTGCTGCACCCAGCATTACAATCATTTCTAATTTGTTCATTCACCATGCTCTCGCAAAAAGATTTTATACATATGCGTCTAAGAGTTCCAGGTTTTGTAATGATCTGCAGTCTTCGGCAAGTCCATCACACATTGGGCTTCTTCAAATTTTACTCCCATATTTAAGTTTAAGAAGATAGTTTATTTTATTTTTATTTTTGTGACGACAGTAAAACTGACGTAGATTAAATGTGTTTCATTATTCTCAAACCAATAACTGACGAAGGACGTATGGATTATCTCACAGTAGATTAAGTAAAAAAATAGAGACTTATAGATAAGGTCGATACATTCACGGAAATGTACGAGGCCGCTAAGCATAATTGGTTAACGTGCCTGCGAGGAGGTCCGTGGTTCAAATCCCAGTAGCAGCCAAATATTTTTTCTTTGATTTGATTTTTCTGTACGTTGTATTGTGTCATTCTTTAATAAATTTGGTTTTAAAAAGCGCTTGTTATTTTGTACTACAGAGATTTCTGACGTTATTACAAAATAAAAATAAATATATATGCAAGTTTTGTATCTTTTCCAGTACTAAAATAGAGATTATATTTCATTTTATTTAAATCAACTTTTTTTAAATTTCCTATTTTTGAATGATGATACAAAAATATTTTTTAAGAAATTCAGCTCAAAATTTTGTAAAACCGCTAAAAATTAAAAACAAAAGTGTTTTAAGGAATCAAAAAGTAGCTCGTTGGTCTTGTGGTTAGGACTCTTGCTTCGTGATCCAAAGGTCGCGGGTTCGAACCTCACTCCATACCAGCAAGTTAGTCCTACTTTCATAGCACAAGCGAAAATAAATAAAATAATAAAACATGTTTGAAAATAGTAAGAATATTGATGTGACACGTATTCCGTATTCACATCTCTATTTAAAAAAAATAAATGATTTATTTTTGACCGGAAATTAAGACTCTTTAATGTAATGTACTTAAATAAGAAGATAAAATAAAATAATAAAACAAGTTTGAAAAAAGTTAGAATATTGATGCGACACGTATTCCGTAATCGCATCTCTATTTAAAAATATATATATATTCTTGACCTGAAATGAAGACTCTTTAATTTAATGTACTTAAATAAGAAGATAAAGAGATTGTTAGAATAATAAAATATTGTGTGATCGGTATTGCTGTATGGATGTGAGTCATGGACGTTGAAAGTAAATACCGTGAAAAGGCTTAAAATGTGGCTTCAGCGGAGAATGCTCGAAGTCCCATGGACCGACATGATCACCAACACAGAAAATTTCAGATGGGCTGGAACACATAGAGAATTGCTCTCATCAGTAGAAGTCAGGAAAAATTCAAATCTGAGTCACATGCTGTGAAGAGATAAATATCACTTGCTACAAGTAATATTAAATGGCAAGATAGAGGATCGCCGAGGTAG
>JADDOH010007333.1:0-23543 GCA_016648135.1 Agrypnia vestita | reverse complement strand
AAAAAACGCACTAAAAACACCACCACCGTTCGGCCATGTCTTTCGAAGCTAAAATTTTTGCTAAAAAAGTTGCGCACCGTCGAGCCCTATTCGCTGATGCCACTTGCGTGTCTGTACGAATTTTTTTGACCGAGTTATTAAACTAAACGTGAACGATTTTAATTTTTTTATTTTTGTTTTCGCTTTAAAATTTTCTAAAAAAAAAATGGAAAAAATCTAAAAATACAAAAACGTGCGTAAAGTAAAGCTCTACAAAACTTAATTTTTAGAATCTCAACATCCTTCACCGTCGCGAAGCTACGGCTGATGTAGTGGAATAGGTCGTCACGCAAAAACGTTTCACTACAAAATAAAATTTTTCACTAAACTCGTTAGTCGCACTCTTTTTCTATCGAGTGTGATATAAAACATGAATGTAGGCCTCCCTGTCGCCGAGCAGCATGCGAAAATAAAAAAAACGCCGAAAAAACCCGCTAAAAAAATTACCACGGCTTGGCCATGCATTTCTAAGGGATCTTTTGTCATACAAAAGTTGCGCTCAGGCGAGCGCTACGCGCTCGCGGTAGTTTCGCTTCTCTGGGACGTTCCCGGACAGAGTTATTAAAAAAAACGTAAATTTCTGTTTTAAGCGAGCAGCAAAAACAGGGGCGGTGGAGAAAAAAATTAAAAAAAATTGCAAAAGATGTTCACTTTATCCGTCAATCGAACCTCGTACTTAATTTGAGATTTTCATTTAAACTGCGTCTACAGTCTTAAGAACGGCGCGCGCGGCGGAAAACTGAAAAAAAGGTGTTTTTATTTTTTTACGGCCCTAAAAAGAAAGCTACGAAAAATCGCAGCGGTTGAAAGGAAGACGGGCCGACTGCGCACCCGAAGGTATTTTTATTTTTTTGAAATTCAATCTAGAAATATCGCGCGATTGCAAATGAAAATCGCCTTTTTTTTAACTTTCTCATTTTTCGCCATTTCGCTCGGCGTGAGCAGGGACGAAAAGGGAAAAATATCGCACACCCTATAAAAGTTCCGGAACATCCGAGAAATTACGAAGC
Organism: Agrypnia vestita; assembly: GCA_016648135.1. NCBI lineage: Eukaryota > Metazoa > Arthropoda > Insecta > Trichoptera > Phryganeidae > Agrypnia > Agrypnia vestita. Next base: position 22,494 of record JADDOH010007333.1, on the reverse strand, counting down.
TGGAAAAATTTTAAAAATCCGACGAAAATTGGCAAAGTTATTAGCGATCCCGCGTGGACCATTCGGAAAACAGGCAAAATACCATGAATGACCGCGGCTCCGCCGCGGGGGTACCTACCCATGTCAAAAATTTGATAAAACACGCGGGCGCGCTGCGCGCGCGACCCTTGTTGAAATGAGCCGGTTTGCGCTCTGCTTCGCAGAGCTATCGCCAAAAAACGAAAAAAACCAAAATGACCATACATATAAACCCAACCCACTTTATACCCCTTGCTACTTTAATTAGTATTTGATATTCATGAAGTTCATGGGGCTTACGAGCTATCATACGGCTGACTTAAGTGATCACTATACACAATGCAACGTTCACCAATTCCACCCATGATAAACTACCATATCTACCAAAATTTTTGAAAGTTGTATATACGAGTATGTTTAATCTGCATACCTTATTTCATATGTATGCAGATTAAACATACTGGGCGATATCTATACTGCTTTATGAGAATGACGAATTTCAAACACAGGTGGCGGTAGTAAAATACAACTCACGTATGAGGTATGGTGTGTAGATTAAACATATTTACAACTTCCTAAAATGTGATAGATGTGATAGATGGTAGTCTATCGTGCATGGATTTCACATATGGAAATAAAAATACTTGTTTAAGTTCTACGTTTTTAATTTTCTGAGAAGCGTTTTGCCTTATGAGGGCATTATGGAATTTGAGATTGATAATGCCCTCATAAGGCGAAACGCGTCTCAGAAAATTAAAAAGGCAGAACCTAAAACAACTGTTTTTTTCCCATACGTGTGATTATGGAGTTTTATAAACTTACTAGACAACGAAAACAATTTTTTTGGTTTCGATATGTTCTGATAACATGAAGTACGAAAGGAGTTAAAAAACTTGAAAATACTGATTTTCAGGCGTATTCTAGTACATATGTTAAAACAATGCGTAAGAATTTCATGTATACCCACATTAAAATGTATATTTCTTATAACTGAACATACGAGTAGGTATATAGAACATTCAAAATTTGATAATGTGTGGAATTTTTGAAGGTTGCATTGTGTAGAGTGATCGCGCAAGCCAACTCACATAAGTTGTAAACCCTGGGCCACGGTATAAAAGACATCCATTCCATTTCTCATATTCATAGCTTTGTCCCTGTGAGACTACTATAATTTATCTTAATTAACGAAAATTAAGTTTGCCTCAAAAGAATCTCACGAGAGTATAATTTGTTCACGGGTAAAAGGCGGATTATTTTTAATACTAATAAATCTAATTAATCGATTCAAGAGGACGAACAAGTTAAAATTCTTGCACCAAACGATGTTCCTGAAAAAAGTAGAAGCGTTTAGCGGAGAGTGGGAAACTTTATATAGAAACACGTTCTTCTCTGATAACTTTTAGAGTGAACGTAGATAGAGTGCACGCAAAGTTTTAAAACTGAAAAACAAGTAAGTTTTAACCAGCAACGTTCATAATTTAATCCTGAACTTGCTTCTTCAAGTTCTCTCACACCAGACACCCGGAGTTTTCTACTCAGAAACTTGTGTCAACTGCGAGAAAACTGATCAAAAATTCATTGGATACATTCCATAACTTGACAACAAAGAATGAATTCATTTAAAAGCCAGGCGCAGGTCTGCGCTCCCTGTATGCGAATTCGGCCTATTTTACCTGCGTTTGTGGGTTTTGAAAGCTTATCATTGGTTGTATCTCAAATTTTTGAATGAATGAACGAGTTCTATTTGTGAAGTAACCGCATTTGCCGCGCAAATCGCACAAAAAATCATTCCAAATGTCGTCTTCGAACCGCGCATAAATTGTGTTATTTATCTGTTAAACAAACTAACCCATATAAACCAAGTTTTTATTATACTCCCTTTCTTTGTAAAATATAACAACAATTAAAGACGAATTAAAACATATAACATAACACTAAACAGGAATATAATTTATTTCTAAAACACATGACATGACACTTCATGCTTTGAAGATTAAATTCTAAAAACATTTGTCAGTCAATTTAATCAAGACTTTGATATATTTGTGAATTTTGCTGTCATATGTAAACCAATTGTCATAAGTTTTCTAAATTCGTAGTGAAGTACCCATTACATATACCGACGGAGTAAATCAAATTTTAAATATTCCGTGACGTCGACAGGCCGCTATTGGTATTAATCAAACATTTGTATAGTTTCCAATTTTAAAAAATCAATTAAATTTTCCATTTTTTTTTTTAAATCCAAAATTATGCTATAATTATTTTTTTTAACAAAAATTTGATAGATCTTCTTGATCGTCGCCACGAGTCTGCAAAGTTTCAGCTCGATTGGATCACGGGAAAAGGGTTAAAAATCGATCCAAAGTTTTTCGTCAAGAAAACAAGCAAGCAGACGCCACGAGTTAAAAGAAAGGAAGTAAAAAGTGTTATTTTTAAATAAAAAAAGTGTAAAAATTAAGTATACTTATATTCTTTGGTATATTTAGAAATATTGAAAAAAAGAAAATATTGAAATATAATATCTTGAGTGTTATTGCTTCCATGGTTTTATTCGATAAACATGTGCGTACATTTCTGGCAGTAAATTTCTTTACTTATTTTCATAATTAATGAATAAGTAATTATTGAAATATAAGTAATTATTGAAGTCTGAATATTGAGAAACCAGAAACTGCAACTTCTTTGTGATTACATGATTTTTACATGAATATAAACATCACAAAAAAGGGTCTAAAAAACAGCAATCGTGCGCGAAATTGCGCGGCATACGACCGGTTAAAGTAACAGTGTCGTAGAAACCCGTGACAATACGAGACGATGCTAGTAAAATCCGACACAATAAAACACTTCATAGTTTTATTATTTTTTGGATTACGTTATTTATTTTTTCTTTCTCGTTTTACACCCTTACTGACAACTCCCTGAAGTGAACAACATTACCAGATCTATCTTCTGTCCGTCTTGTTGGTGGACCTTCGCGGCGAATTGTCACGTGGTCGTTGCCGTGGGAGAAAAATCAAACACAAGAAATCAATTAAAGTTTTATTTATTCACCAAAATATTATTTAATTCACTATGGATCACTTTATAGTCGTCTTTCCAGACTATTCGCATGTCTGTTGAACACTATTCACTATTGAACGTCCGGTGGGTACTCTCTTAATTTATTGTCGCTGATAAAACTGAATCGCCGTTTGTCGCTTGTTTTCTGTGGTTTGTCTCATTCGTTTTCCTTCTGTCAAAACAAGAACTGTTCGGCGTTGTCCACTTATATGCATTGTTGGATTTCTAGACGTTTTGCGAATCTGTTAGTTTATTCCAGACCCTTTTAGTCATTTCTAATTTATTGATTAATATCAATACAGTTTACGATAAGAAAGCGATCGAGTGACTCGAAAGTGAAGCGGAATATAGTAAGTCCATGTTCCCTGTTACCTGAATTTCTGGCGCTACTATTATACCTACTTTTGGGACACTATTTGTATGTGTACTCATTTAGGCTTCCTACTAATTATTTTCCTTCGTGTTTCGTGGCGTATTTTTGCAGAGGTGTCGAGTTCTCCGACGTAACAAGCGCCCCTTCGTTCATTCAACCACCTCCAGCGGAGGCTTCACTCGCCGTTGCGGAGGAAATTCCCCTTTAATTGTCTCGCGGCTTAAGGGCGTAATTATAATTGCAACACTAGCGGCGAAGTAATGAAATGACGCGGTTAGGAGACGGCTGTTTCGCCGCTAAGCCCCGCCAAATTAGATGATGAAACGTTTGTTTTGAAAACGAGGAGCTTTTACTAAAATGTTTTACAAATAAGCTGTCTCACCTGGGATTGTATTTTACGCCGTTCATATTGTGCTTGTTTATATCTCTTAATATTATTCGTGTTTTCAACCTCTTCTAGGATTTGCCGTTTCTTCCATTTAAATTAAATCCCACAAATGCTTTAAAATAACCAACGCCTTTAAACGATGGGAAAAATTAATTAAACGTCGAAAAACTACCGTTATGAACAAAGGATATTACTTAAAAATATTATACTTTAGTACAAATTTTCACTCAAATCTCACAAAATTTATAAATCATTGTTATTGCATTTTTTTATTATTTTATTATTCATTATTAAATTTATATATATTTTCTATTATATAGATTGTGCCAAGCCTCGTACAGCTTGTCGGCACGTTACTTTTCCATTTTGTTGCATAAGTACATAGCATATTTAGTTATAAGTATAATTTACAAATGATAAAATATATATAAAAATTAATTATATTATATGAACATAACAAAACTTAAAAATAAACTTGGTAGTGAGACTAAGTATCAGATTGTATACAAAAATATGTAAAATATAATAATATCATATGAAAATAACAAAACTTAAATATAAACTTAGTAATGAGAGAAATTTGTATCATTTGAAATCCCGATCGGGCTTACATTTCACATGTCAGGCGTCCTGAAATTGACTGAGCGTGTCAAATAGTGTCGATTATTTGAATCATTTGAATTACTACTGTTCTAATTCCAATATTAAAATTTTTGACAATATCCATTTATTTATTATTTTCAGCTAACGATTTTGAAAAATATATGTATCTTCAGAATAATAGTGTCAATAAAAAATGACTTTTTTCAGTCCGTTAAAGTGAAATTGCAATATGTAGAAAGATATCTAAATTTTATGTATGTGATATTTCTTTAAATGTTTCCTTATTTCATAAAGTGAAAAGTAAAACAACTCTCCGAATTATTAAAATTCTGGAACATTTCATTGTGGGTAGAAACACAAGTACGGTATAAAATATATTCTTCTTCAACTCTAATTTACTTCACCCATAAAACTGACCCAGAATATGTATGCGACTTTACAAACTTTGAACTCTAAAAATATTTTTCGAGAGATAAAGAAGAAAGTTTTAAATTTTCCTTATAACTGCCAGTGGCCAGTGGCATATTCTTTCAAATTTTATAACTATTAAAAAACATCTCCGTTTTCTGGTCTTGAGAGAAATAAAATTTTCTGCTCGAAAAGCGTATTCATATTTTTATGTGTAAAGTTTTCTGGGATATTTTGCCGTGTGTATGTGCATATACACAGCAGAATATCCCAGAAAACTATACACAGAAGATTTTGAACGGCCGTGAAAATCTAAGGAAATTTTTAGCGTATTCATATATTCATGATTTTATACCCCAAAATAAATCCAGTTTTATCCCAATATATATTCAGTTACCCCTTGTATTAAGTTGTATGATGTTACATCTACCAGTGAATCAAAGTGTATCCGAGTAGTGATACTCTTAAACCAACCTACGTATCAAAATAAAAAACACTTCTGTTTTGTTATGCGTTGAAAAATGAAGTAAGATGATAAAATTTTGTACTTAGAGGGAGAAGTACAAGCTAGCATTTGATAAGTAAGGGCAAGATCGAGGGAAAACGGGGTTGAAATCTCATGATTCCACACTCTATGAGATTGGACAGGGATAAGGAGGGTGGAAGAGCTGTTTAGAGCCACAAGAGATAGGAAGATATACTCTCAAGTGATAGTGACCTAACACGACACTAGGAGAAGAAGAAGAATAAACTTGGTTTGAATATATTGAACAATTTGAATGAAAATATCTCGAATAGTTTATCAAATAGTATCTTCATTAGATTTTGTTTCTGTTTATACAGGGTGTATCAGAGCTAGCAGCAGAAACTTGTCAGGTAGACTCCTGACTATGTTGTGAGTCTAAAATGTTCAAGCAACCATTGCCTATTATCAATAGTTATGGAGATATACAATATCAAAGTTTGAATTTTTTGTACAGTATTTCTTACTTATTTTTTGCAAAAAGTTGAACTATCATTACAGTTACTTATGTTGATTATGAAAAATTCATTTTCTTTAATACAAGTCAAATAAAATGATAAATGATTCACCTTGCAAAAAATTAAAAGTTATTTTTTAGAAGGTTTTTATCATTTTATTTAAGTTCTATTGAAGCGAAAGAATTTTTCATAATCGATATAAGTTACTGTAATGATAGTTCAAACTTTTGCAAAAAATAAGTCAGAAATATTGAAAAAAAATGCAAACTTTGATATTGCATATCTCCATAACTATTGATATTAGGTCATCGTTGCTTGAACATTTTAGACTAATAATGTAGTCAGGAATCTACCGACCAAGTTTCTGCTGCTAGCTCTGGTACATCCTGAATAAATAAGACAAGATACGAAAACACTGCAAATACTTCAAGCCCCTTGTCTGAGGCAAATCCTCAAATTTTTGGACATCTCGCTCGAATACAAGATAGCTTTCGGAAGCTTGTGTGGTTGACTACGTCGAAGGACGATATGCTGCAGGTAGATTTACTACCCATGGGACTACCAAAAAGGCAAGCATTTCTCTGGTAACAGCCCTTTGCGAGTTGCCGAGAAAAGCGAAGGAGTATAGTCATGATCACGATTTTCAGTCATGAAGCGGATCTTGTAGTGAATCCGGCGCTTGAGAACGGAGACAGTCTGGTTTCCGGTCTCACGCCCGAGTTCCTTCGCTGCGTCGTGCACTGGCAGACCCTCAAAGCTAAACGTCATAATACCCACAACAAATTAAAAGAATACTCAGCTGATTGGGCTGCGAGATGTGTTCTCACTGATAAAATGTGTTTTTTTAAGAGGTGTAGAGCATTAAAATGAAATGAAACACATTAAAACCGTGATAACGGCCGTGGTATTGGCTTTTTTAGAAAGATAATTTTATTCCATTAGTGTTTTAATATACGGTGTTTTTTAAAGGTTCGTTCGATAGCCAATTCGACAGCTGGCAGCTGATTTGTGCTCAGTTTGTCTGCCATTTCACCATGAATAGACTTGCACTTGAACAAAGCTAGCAAATTGTGCAAATTTATTTCGAAAATCGTAATATCCTAATTATATTTAATCACTTATGGCATAAAATTATCTTTACAATAAAGCCAATACCATGGCCTTTCTCATTATTTTTAGGTGTTTTATTTAATTTTAAAGTACCTCTGAAAAAAACACCCTTTAGTACTCAAATATTCAAAGTGTTTCGGGATTTTAAATGTATTTAACGTTAATTTTCAGATCGGTCTTAATGTTATCAATAATTAATTTGTTGTAGTTTTATTGATTGTTGACTTTCATATTTGATTTGATAACTATTATTTCACTTGATGTAATTTTGTTATAATTTATGTTATTCACTTAATGTTTTATTTTTCTTTATATATCACTTTATTGATTGTTTTTGATAGAATTATACCTTATCTCTCTTTTTTATTATTACCTATCAATCTATACATCTTTATATACATTGTTTTTTTCAATGGTACGTTGTACTGTGTATTAAATAAATAAATAAATAAATGTCAAATGGCCTAGACTCCAAAAAATTGTTTAGTTCAAGTTTTCAAGTTAGGTACAGTAACTATAACGAGAAATGAAAAACCATAATTTCTTAAATCTCGATAATTGCGAGGCTAAAATAAATCTACCATTGTCCAATTACTCTCGTTAGAAATCTTACCCAGAAACCCGAAACTAATCCTTTCCTGGCAACAGGGATGATGAAAACTTTATTCATTTATTTTAACCACCCCCGTAACGAGGGATAATGGTTTCCGCTTTACAGTCGGCTGAACGACAATGTCTATTTTCTGTTTTTCTTTTTAAGCGAAATCTCATTTCACCCTTGACCAGGTAACCTTGGGGTTCGCCTCAGACCGAGGTCTCGCGAAATAATTCCCGCTCCCTTTTATCCTCCGATCAATCTGTCTTGTGTCGGGAATTAATCTTCCTGTGGCACACTTCACGGGACATTTAATACGGGGGGGTTTTCGGGACGCCGACCGGAATCGATAAATATCAATTCTCAATTTTATTAACGTCCAGCCGATAAAAGAAGTACACGAAAAATGAGGCCGACGGCAATGTCATTTCGTTACAATAGATTGTCTGGCTCCGACAAAGGCCATTGTGATTCTATCATGATACTTTTTCATACAGTCTATTCCGAGACAAAAATCGGAGAGTTTTTGGGAGATAATTTTGTGAAATCATCGCTTTTGTTGGAAGCGATTCGTTGGATGTTATTTTATTAAACGGGTGATATAAATTTATGGGCTCTAAGAATTGAATTTTTTTGGTACTCCCCGTTGACAAGATTGAATTCTTAAGGCTATTCTTACGGCTGAACTATCTGTTGATAGGCATTTAAGCTGGAAATGGTTGGTATTTGCAATTTGCTGGAACGCTGTTCAAGTTTTTTTTACTGAATTGCTGAAGTTCTTACATCACATAAACACCTATATCAAATTTATTGTGACCTCACCGGGAATCAAACCCAAAGCCCTCAGTGTGAGAAACCAGCTCCACTGCCCACTGGGCTACGAGAGCCGGGTGAATATCTAGGGCCAGATTTCAGACAAATTATAAGATGTCGCGTAATTTGACTAGCTCCAATGATCAACTATCATAATTTCGAATGTCTGCCTGTTTGAAACTAGCTGGAATTACAACAACAACGCTGACAAATCAATCATCACTGGGTCGTTATTAATTATAATTATGTCCCGTGATTTTTCACGGGTTTTTAAGGCTAGTTTTATCTATATGTGTCTATAAATGTGTTCTGATTTAATAAAGAGTTATGTATATAAATATTATTTTACGAATTTAAATATTGCATTTTATAGTGTTCTTATTTTTAACCACGCTAATATTAATAAGCATATTTCAAAAGGGTGTGTATTAATTTAAAATTATTAATAATTCAATTCAACAATTATTTAACCAAAGTAAACTGCGTACGTGAAAAAAAAAATCGGCCTCAATTACCTTGCACTGGCACTGCACATTTATCTTATCAAGCTCGGAGGATGTCTAGCCACAACAATAGGAATTACCGATATATCGTAACTTGAGAGTTGGTTGGTTCAATTTGAATTCTATTTCGCAAACTCGCATTTTTTGTTTATTCAACTAAAAACAATGAGACTGGTATCGAAATTTGTCAGGTGATTGGTTCAATTTAAATTCTGTATCGGAAACCGCAACCCGATCGGTCGGTTTCGGTTCCGTAGTGGAATCATGAATATTATTGGGCTAGGTGGAACAGAACCGGTGATAATCAGAATAACCGGTGCATGCATAGATGATATTCGACCGATCTTGTGAAATCAGTTATTACGATATCGGCTACTCTATCGATACTGCTTCCGGTTGGTGGATAACAGGTTAAAAATATATATTGGTACATATATGAATCACCTTCAGTTTAAGTAATTATCTATTGTTGGATATGATTAATTAAAATATGTTTTCAATACCTGATTAATACAACCCCCTCTATAACCCGGTGTGGGACATTGCCTCCCCAAAACACACCAATCTCTGTCGCCAAGAATGGATAGGGTTAATTTATTTTGTCTTGCCATCTTATTTTGAGCCTACCTATTCTTTGTCTTCGTCCAGATTTATTATCGAACAGCCATTTCGAGGGATCATTCTTACAGTCCTCATACGGCCTAGCTATCGAAGCCTCCACAATTTTACGAATTTAGGATTATTACACAGATCGTAAAGCTACTGCTTATACCGTCTACGTTTCGCTCCATTATCCTTACCAGTTCCCATAATTCTCCTGAGCATCCTTGTTACAAGTACATCTAGTGTTACTGCGTGTTTCTTTGCTGGAGATTTTTATACAACTATCTTTATTTTTCTGAACATCGTTAGCGTTTATGCTGATCATTGTCAGTTTCTAAATTGGCACTATATTTAATGCGAGAGCAAGCCAACCTATCAGAGATCGAAATGTAGAATGAAGCTTCGAGCACGCGGGCTTAGTTCACACCGCTACTATCCGCTTATTCATTCCGTCTTTGGCTTTTCGATCACTTGTAACCTTAATTAAATCATAAAATTCCATGAATATTAATTGCTCTGAGTATTATTAATCTTTATTTTTCTGTACCTAGTGCATACCTTACATGCTTTCCACACATCACGTAACGCATTTTACGAACACTAAGAAATTCCGTGTGGAAATTCTACCTTTCACTACCAAATTGGTGATCCTTAATCTACAAATTAGATAACTTTAACAGCCCTGCCAAACATTCATTAATTTTTGTTAGGAATTCTAAATATGTAAATTTGTTATTTCTCTCAAGAGGTATTTATTTCTTCCAGTAAGTACCTAACCTATCCTATCCTAACTATTTCACACACATCTTGTTTTGTTTCATTCTTTTTTTATTAGTACTGTTTTCTAACCCAAAGCTAAGCACTGAATCAATTAAAATATCAGAAGAGTAATATTAAATTAAATAAGGCAATCGAGGAACAGTGACCACAATTACGTGTGGTGATTAATTAGCTACGGAGCGCAGAAACTCACCTAGCATATTAAATCCATTGATTCCGAAGAGGGCGGCATCTCCCTGCCCGCCCGGGAACACGTACAGCGTGGGGTGGCTGAAGCGGATATTGCCCACTATGTCACTAGACTCCAGCAATTGCTCGATGCTGGCGGGCACAAGGTATGGCTCGACGTAAGCTGTAACAAAAGATACAAAACAAGTCAAGTCACGCTACAAAGCTCTGTGGCCCGGATGAAAGGAAGTCCCCGGCACCAGGAGCACAAAGAAGTTGGGAGGTTATTTGGGCTGTAGGCTGCTCTGTACCGCTCCGCGGATGACGTAATTAAATATTTTCAGAAGACTTAACCGAAAGAATAAAAATTGTAATACATTATGTTACGGCAGATTTTATTTGATACACTAGCTGTGACCTATCAAAAATGAGGTACTTTTATATGTCGGTTCCTAGGGATAAGTATTTATTTAGTTCATTAAAAAAAATTTGAAGAAAAAAAATCGTACATCTTGGGTTTTGAAAAGGGTATAGTTAAAAATTTAAATAAAATTATTTCAATATAAAATCACTATTTTTTAGCTGTGACAATCGAATATAATGTGGTCCCACCTTCACAATTTATGAAATTCAGCAAGATGGAGTTTGCATTTGCGATTGCAAATTGATTGAAATGGATGTGACGCTGTTGAAAAATAAACCTATATTTAGAAGATTTTTAAAACCATTTCACATTAAATATGGCAAGTTTTGAAAATCGCCCAATATTAAGCACTTTAAAAAAATTATGTTAACGCTACCAGCATAAAAATCCAATTTGCCCAAATTTTTAAAATTACCTCTAGATATATATCAGGATTCGCATAATAGAAATAAAATTACAATAGATATAGTCAAAGTAAGGAAATTGGGTAGTTTTTCCGTACCAAAAGTGTTTCCATTTTATCTTGATATCAAAGGTTGCTTTGATTTTCCTACCCTTACAAAACACAAAAGCCGAAGGAAATTGGTATCAACCCCACAAAACAAGAAATAGTCAAATAACGTGAAATGAAACGAGGAGATAATTTATCCTAAATATTTTTGAAATATTGATGAAAAATTGAAGACACTGAATTTGACCTTATCTAAGATTTAATAATTGATGAGTATAAAAGCAAAGGCAGCCATATTCAAGAAAAAACTTTACTTGTTTTGTTTTTTATAGTCACCGAAGATTACTAATTTAAAATTTTCTGAATTCGAGATTTTCTAAGAAATGTAGTTTTATTCCTTCCAAAAACATGTTTCTACATCATTATTACAAGTAAAGACGGCAATATCTTCGTAATGTATAAATCAAAGGAAACAATGTCCATTTCATTTATTTCATTGCATCCATGGAGAGATCCATGCTTGGAGTAAGCCTAAGAGATAGAATTAGAAATGACAAAAATAGGCGCAGAACTAGAGTAGTGGATATCATGGATGTAGCGAAGCAATGGGCAGGACATGTTGCAAGGCAGGATGCTACAAAATGGTCTCCCAGAGTTCTGAAATTGAGACCTTGGGAGAATAAAAGAGGCATCGGAAGACCTCAAAAAAGATGGACCGACGATATAGCCGCTGTGGGGGGAAAGAAATAGCTACAATTAGCAAACAAGAAGGAAGGATGGAAGAGTATGGAAGAAGCCTATATCCAGAAATGAAGGCTGATGAAGAAGAAGAAGAATTTCGTTTGCTTTACTTATATACAGTGGTTAGGTTTGATTTTACTATGCCTGTCTCACTAGAGAGCTTTGTGTTGAGACAGGCAAAGTCTCGCAAAGATGGTCGCTTCATACTAATGTGAGAAACATCATAGCAAATATAAAAATATCCACTATTTAGATAGCAAACAGACCAATTTTAAAACATAAATATTTATTTATACACGTACATAAAAGGAAAACAGAGGTGGTAATTATTTAAAAAAAAAAATCATTTCCAATAAGATGTAGGTTGGAGTCCAGAGAAATTTCCTGGGGTAGTGAAAGATTTTTTGTATTTATCTCAGAAGCAACTCAGTGGAATGTTCCTGCATCTGCTTTTGTACCCCTAAATTAATGTGTAAAATAGGAATATACATCCGCAATACGTAACACTAAACTTGTTATTAAATTCGAGGCGAAACTTTGGCTCGCGCTTCATGACGATGCATTGTCTCGTGTGTTTTGAGCAGAAATCGAGTTTAGCAAGCCCGACAACTAGGGGATGATTTGGCATTCATATGGTAATTGCAACCCTCGCTTCAAATTCTGCACCACGGCTGTGGAGTGAATAGTTTGCATTAGCCCTCTATTCACACGCCAGGAGAGTTGCGAAGCAAACATAAATATGTTATTGAAAATGGAGGAGACAAATATGATAAGTGACTGCTAGAATTACTTTCTACTGCTTGTATAAATCAAGTACTTATTTGAGTTTAAGATAATAATAAAAGGCAGTAATATCCCAATGCGGAAATTCAAATAAATTTCTCCAGAATAAATGAAACTTATTTCGATTGTTTGTCGAAAATAAGTTCTTAAAAATAATTAACATCTCAGTTTTTTTTTTTTTTTTGGGAATTTCAACAGTATACAATTTATTATAATAATACATAACGTATTGGGTAATTCGTAGACCAATTATAGAGATCCACGGCATAAAATGTTAAGTCAAGCAATAAAGAGAACATATATTAAATAGAGGGATAGGAGTGGGAGTTAGAGGGGGAGGTGGAGTGAGGTGTATGGGATTGTGGCTTGTGTATTCTGTGCGTGACGTGTGTATTCTGTGCGTGACGTTGTATACAGATATGGGAGTATGTGTAAAGAGTTTTCCTTCTTTATATGTGTACAAATAAATATATAATTTTTAAATGCAAATCCATTTACGATAGAGTAAAGAATGAAGATATTAGGAATGAATATAAAGCTGATCTTAATTAAAGCATAATTAAAAAAGGGTCGCTCAGATGGTTTGGGTGTGTTGAGCGAACGAATGAGGAAAGAATGGTAAGAAAGATATATAATGCAAGTGTTGATGGCGCCAGAAAAAGAGGGCGATCGCGGAAGACGTGGCATGACCAGATTAACCAGATACTGGAAGACGGTCTCGTTAGAAGCCTCAACAACAGACTAGCTTGCATGCGAAGATGTATGAATGTGGATGAGGCGAGAGTTGTATGTCAGGACAGAAGATTGTGGCGCTCTATCCTCTCTGCCTACCCCCATGAGAAATGGCGTGATGGTAAGTACGTAAGTAAATAAGAATTTGCTGACTCTTCTATGATGAGTCTGAAATCGACATCAACTCTCACTTTAGTATGAAGTGTTTGTCACGTGACACGTATTGGGATTGGATGTTGTTAACTGTTATATTGGATATTGCTGCCTTTGCTTTATAGTACGAGGATATTGTGATCTTTGTTTTTAAACAGTGTTGTTTACCCTCATTTTTTTAAATATTAAAAATGAATTTCCACAATGTTACAAACAAAAAACTTGAACATTTAATAGTGATTTGGAAACATGATTTTGGAAGTGATAGAGCTACATATGTTTCCTATAAAATCTCAAATTCTCGGTGACTGCAATTAAAACATTTTTTTGGATAATGCTGGCTCTCACACCCCACATATTATAAAATTCTCGAATTCAGGCAGAATTAGTTAAATGCCAAATTGTAGATATGTTCCAATACTTAAAAGGCAGTACTGACTAGGACCATCTGTGAGTGCAACGCGTCTAGAATATTATTTGAGTTTTATTGTCTAACGCCACATGGTTTCGAAACAACGTCTGTTTTTTCATCAGAATCGTATAATAGGTTTATACTGACATGATGAAGAAATTACTCTTAACATATTATATATATGAATATTTTTAACAGAAAAAACTACTAATATTAATTATAAAAAATACGTGGTAATAGAACTATATTTCATTTTATTATGTTCCGTTTCTTATGTTTTTTACAAGGCACATAGAGATATTTCTTAAATTAAACAATCATTTCATATAGAAATGAAACATTCACATTTGAATTTAAAAAAAAAACAGAACTGCTATCGGAACTCGAACCCTTGACATTTATTTCTATTCTTAATACATTCTGCTGAGCCGTGGTATTATTCTTCACAACGCAATTATTATTTTCTGAATAGAATATTTCCATTTTATAAATATAATAATGTTTCTCATCTTATTATATAAAAAAATAAACCCTACGCACAAATCTTTTGTGTAATTTTTTGGGTTATTCTGCCATGTATCTCTAATATCTCTGATCAACGTTTCAGATATCATTGGAATAGAAAAAATCATTAGTTATAAATGTTATAAAGTTGTAGGCAAACGAAGAATATCTAGCGTGTGGTTTATGGCATCAACAGTCAGAATTTTTATATTTCTCTGAATTAAGGTTGGGTTGGGAGAGGTCAAACAAGGGTGGAAAAATATCGCAGAAAACTTCACATAAGATTCTGAACTGCCGGGAGAGCCTGATGACTAGTGGTGGGCGATCCGGTTCACCTGACTGATGCGGCTCATCCGCTCAATCGTTCAAATTGAACCGGTTAAGTGAACCGGCTCAATTTGATCTGAATCTAAGCTGAATTTGAGCTAGATCAGAATCGGAGCTGATTAGTTCTTTGAACGGAATGAGTCAATCAAACAAGAGAAAATCTTTTGAGCTTTTGAACATGAATCTTTTGAACGAACGCTTCAAGGCGCGGTTGGATGACAGTTGTCTTGTCCGCTGGATTGCCTACGGATATTCTTATGACTCATGTTTTACAATTGTCGGATATCAGTATGCCTACAAATAGTGATATTTAAAACATTTTAATGAACATTAACATTTATTTTGGCTTCGATTGAATATTATCTATTGAATAGAAGAGCAATTCTTTGAAAAAAGTATCAAGTCATTCATTAAAGTCATTTTTTGTGTTTAAACGATATTTACACGCAGTATAAGTCACATTTTTTGTCATTTAACAAAATCCTAAAAATTAATATCACATGAGGTTGCGTGTTGTAATGACATGTTTATTTGTCACATTTGTAAGTTACGTAGGGAGAATGTTTGATGTGCTATAATTACCTATGAATTTCTCGATAGCCTCGCATTTGGGATCCATGACCTCCGGGGGGTTGATCCGTATGCGGCACTGTTTGGCGAAGTACTTTTCGGGTAGTTTCTGCCACTCCGTGGTCGGCAGCGAGCAGTGTATGTCGATGGTGACGGAGTTCTCGTAAGCGCGGATGACGCGCTGCACCTCGTTCTCCTGCAGGGCGTCGCAGAAGTCCGCCAGGGAGAGGGTTCCATCCTGGGAACAAAATCACCAACTGTCATTTTGGAAAAACGTGTGATAGTTCAAGAAATAAATCACATCCCTAATTTTATAATTTGCAAGTGGGCCAAGAGTCACCTTACTTACTTACTTACCATCACGCCGTATCTCCCGTGGGGGTAGGCAGAGAGGATAGAGCGCCATACTATTCTGTCCTGACATACAACTCTCGCCCCATCCACGTTCATACATCTTCGCATGCAAGCCCGACGGTTGTTGAGGCTTCTAACGGGACCATCTTCCAGTATCTGGTTAATCTGTCTTCCGTCTTCATGTCTTCCGCGGTCGACCTCTCTTTCTGGCGCCGTCAACTCTTGCATTATATATCTCTCTTACCATTATTTCCTCATTCATTCGCTCAACATGCCCAAACCACCTGAGCGACCCTGTTTTAATACTATGAATTATGCTACGATCAGATTTACATTAATTCCTAATATCTTCATTCTTTACTCTATCATAAATGGATTTGTCACACATACCTCTAAGGGATCTCATCTCCACTGCATTCAGTCTACTTTCGTTCCTCTTCTACCAGCTCCAAGCTTCACTTCTATACAGCAGTGTCGGTACCAGAACTCCATTATGTATCGCTAGTTTTGCCTTGGTAGACATATTTCTATTAGAAATTATTGCATTCAAAGCACCGTTCACCCTATTCCCCGCAGTCACACTTCTCTCGATATTTTTCTCAACATTCCCTCTTCTATCGAACACACTTCCCAAGTGCACAGAACCATATACTTGTTCAAAACATTCATTGCCTACTAGTATTCTTACTTTCCTCCTTCTCGAATACCATCACTTTTGAATTGTTTACATTCATAATAAGGTCACCTTATCATTAAAAATTAAATAACTCATTAATTTTTCTTATTATTACCCTTTTCTTTTAAAAATAATGTAAATAATACCGTTTTTTTATTGATATATATTAATGTAGATGTTTTTAAGTTACGGTTATTTTCATAATTAAATTGACTGTCATTAAATCTCAAAGCCGCGTAAAATAACATGTAAAAAGTATTTTTTTAAAAATATAAATAGACTTTTACCTAGTGAGGCGTTATAAACTAAATGTAAAAATGAGTAATTGTGATAATACATATATAAATAAAATTAACTACAACTTCATAAACTAAATTCGCAAAACTCGCTTACATCGACGACTGCTGCGTGTCACGTGAAAAACTATGACCTTGGAACCCAAGCATTCCATACTTGTACGGGAATTTAATATCTCGTTTAACATGCTATTTTCTAGTATTTCTATTTTATCAACAAACAAAAACTATATTCCGTAAGATGTAGGTCAATTATTTCGTAAAATGACTTTATATTGAACTTCAAAGTCACGCAACCAAACTGTAAAGGAGTTGAAAATTGAAAAACTACTCGGGGTAAGTATTTATCCAACAATATTTTCAGAACAAGATAAAATTAAATTTTGATCTTTAAAACGACATAATTATTTAAAAAAAACTTATCGCTGTTATTTACAGCAAAAGATATTAAATACCGAATTGGTGGCATGACATTTGCCGCTAGAGATGTGAAAAAATAATCGATTATGGAATGAATTGATTCATAAAATATCGATTTATTTTTACTGCTGATTTTTAATTGATGGCGCTAGCGCCATCTGTTTGTTAACAACATTATTCTATCACCCCTTCTGTACGTTTTAAACGACGTTTCGTTGAAGTAATCAAACCTTTCACTAGATGGCGTCAGCTTTTGAAGTGGAGTAATCAATCAAACTTCATAAACAATTACATCTTTTTATTGAAACATTTTTATTAAAATTTTCGTAATTCTTGCAAAGAAGTAACATAATAATTCAAATTAAGCATCTTCTGGAGCCGGCTTCCTTGGCTCCTGCAGAAGATTATTTTCGAAAGTCGGCAGGATAGTAGCAAAATCAGGAGTCGAATACATTCTAAACGCTTACCAAAGTTGTTATTTCTTTATTCTTTGCCCAAAGAGATGTGGTAATTTTTTGTGTTAATTATTAATGACTCACTATTATTACTGCAATTATTGTTAATATTTGATTAATAAGGTTATGATTTTGGATATTTCAGGCGTTTAATTTAATCTCTCAAGAAAATTAGAAAAAAAAATCGATTATTTAAACAATTTCTATCATTTTTATAACAAAAATCGATTATTTAATAATCGATTTTTATGTTGAATGCCACATCCCTACTACTGCACCCTGTACTTGGAAATACAATATCGTGAAGAGTTTCTTGTTACTTCGTGTCTCCATACACTAAAGGGTTTGGTAAGTAAAAGTATGTACGTAGGTACTGTCTTATTCCTGTTTTATTTGCCGGCAGTTCCCGAAGTCGTAACGGAATGACAGCGTGTGGTGGAGACGTTACGACGGGTGTAAAGAACAATGCTCCCGCCATTTTCGTTCCTTTATTTTTCTTGACAGCAACAACATGTGGGCGACACATCTCATAACTGCGGCGGAGAATTATTGCGGAGGGAGTGACCTCGCTCGTATACTTTACAGCGAACATGGCCGACTCCCGCGTGTAGGAAATTAGATGAGTGCATTCGATCAACAAATTATTGAAATGATCAAAATGACATAACGAGACCGGGTCAATTAGCAAATTACCTGCCTTCGTAACAACCATTGGGTTTGATTATTTTTCATTTGAAAAGATTTGGAGATTATTCATCGTTGGTCACGAATAATAGGTAACGTAAATTGAAGGTTATAAATGCAAAGGCAACAGCATTAAATATATATATTTGAAAGCAGTCACTGAGGATTACAAATCTAAAATGTACTAAATTCTAAATTTTATGTATCCACCTTCCCCCTCAAAATCATATTTCCTTTAAATGTATAGGCTATGTTAATTAAGTACATTATAAATTATTAATCCTTGATGACTGCATTATTTTTATTTGTATATTGCTAACTTTGCTTTTATACCCCACAATTAAAATATTGTCATGGATTCGCAGCGGTAGGAACCTAATGAAACCCTTAAAATCAATTAAACTTGGACGCAAACCTAACTGGAACACTATTATGTAATTCTCACTGATTCGCCACCGGAAAATTCCACGCGCAGGTACTTTTTATTCAAGCCGTTTGATTGTTTCTCGCTATTTGAATGACTTTGTCATCTGTGCTTAGTCGCAGCTGTCAAACTAAGAATGTCTTCTTGTGGACATTTTAAAAAATGTTTTGTCTCGAATTTTCACGCGTATTCCTGTGCACTCCAAATTACTCCAGGGATATGTCTCTTTCCTCGACTTCACAATCTTGGACAATACTATCATACAGTAGCGTAGGGGAGCCAAGGCTAAGGTAGAGTGATAATGTCCACCTTGGAGATTCAAGGCTGCCAAATTTTGCACATTACATAATGGAAGAAAACAATTGAAGAGGCCAAGACCTAACAGGAGTTATAGAGCTAACACTGTTGATGATAATGATGATATCGTGCACCTTTTTTGTCACCCCGCCACCCTCGTGCCTCCGAAGTAATTTCAGACAAACCATGGTGACTACAATATTTATATTCAATACCCATAAAAGTAAATTATACGTTTTTACACTTTTTAAAAATGTTCGAAAAATGACTACACTTACAATCTCTAAAATGAAATAAATATATATTTTCACGTTTTGGCTATAAACTGATTTATGAATTCTATGCCTACCTAAAAATATATGCAGGTGACATCGTTTACTAGCAAATGAAATATCAAAATGTAAAAAAAAAATATAAAAAATATCTTCTTCTTCAAATATAGCAAATTTATTTTGTGGTGACATAATTATAATTTATTTAAATTAACTCTGTAAACACCACTTATTTATTGAAAAAATTCAACATTATATTATCATTTTCCATATATAACTTTTTAATATTTTGATCTGTACTTCGATTTTTAAATTTTATTTTTGTTATCCTGACGAAGAAGCCATTGGCTTTGAAACATGTTGAATTTTTTCAATAAATAAGTGGTGATTACAAAGTTAATTTATATAAATTAAAAAAAATATCATTCCTACCATTCTTCCCAGTGAACTGTACACATAAAATACACGCGGTCGATATTCATAAACGATGAGAATACTAATTGCACTCAAACGATTTTTTAAAATTTAATTCAAATATATAAAAATTCATGGGTTTATTTCAAAAGCAGACACCGAAATACTTTTCATTGTTTGCTTAAAATATTAATTTTAGTGTAAATTTGCTTAAGAAACGTTAACGACAAGATTAACCCATTTAACCGAAAAATATTGTCCGTAAACATTGCCAGTTGTTTAAATAAATTACCTTTAAACTTGCAAAAAAAAACAAATTCATTGACTCATTCGATTTAATGGCTGACAAACACCTGAAAAAATTATTCCAAGGCTTTCGCGGCCGTACAATAATAGTGAGTTATTATGGTTTACTTTGTTAGCGGTAAAAGCCGAGGCTTTTCGCCCTATTTTAGTAGCTCTTCCCGAAATTTTAACATCAGTGGGCGATTTTTAAAACAGAATATAAATCTCGGTGTTAATGTATAAATTATATATTTTGAGTGTCGTAATTTATGCCAAGTTTTAAGCCATTTCACAAATTATTCCTTCGCCCTAAAATACTTCAGTTTGTGGAAGATTTATGTACGAAAAATCTTTTATAGGTTTAGTGAATTTAAACAAGTAATTTTAGTATAAAAAGTTATTAACTGACTTTTTTGTTCAACAAAATACTTAGGGAGATGGAAGTTCAGAGGGCGTCGATTTGGCAAAATATTGTGTAATTTTTGGTTAAAATTATTCAGCCAATCGCAGTATTTGAAAATATACTAATTATTATCCCACTACTAGATTAGCGTGTAAAATATAATTTTTGTGATATAGCACACTTTGCTACATCAAGCGGGACAAAATGAGTTAAATGACAATTTTGCCAATATATAGTACTTAATAAGCATAATATGTAGATGTTAATAAGCGTAGTAAATAGACTCATCATGAATTTTTGTAAAATAGATAATAAAATTATATTACATGAAAAAAAAATTTAACCGCGCTTATGTTTAAATGTACCTACTAAAAAGTAAAAACATATTTTCGGTCAAAATTTTTTGCCTTACTCTCCAAAAAAGTAAGAGTATACGATATTGATATAGATTACATAATTCTGTTGTTGATGGAGGGAAGTATGAAAATTAATTAATTATGATGAATTTATTGATTAATTAATAAATCTGATAATTGATTCACGTATTGTCATTGAAAATACGTCTGTGTGCAAATTTTTAGCTCGATTAGACATTGAGAAGCGGATGAAATATTGATTATAAGATTCCGTCCAGGCAAACAGACAAACAGACAGACAGGTGAAGCTTTATATAAGCGTGGTAAAAAAGGCCACGGTGCGCTGCGAAAAATGCAAAAGTGTGAAGAGGTGTCTAGTATTACGAATTATGAATGAACGTGTTTAATATTATTTAGAGAATGAAAGAAAATTCTAGAAATATAAACGACAGTATATGTTAAATCTGCAGATTTTTAAAAATAAATGCATAAATATATTTTTTTCACATTTGAGAATTTTCGTAAATTATTGAATTTTAGATGTAATAAGTAAATCTTAAAGAAAAAAATGAATTTGCTACTTTATTTATATACATTTAACGACCTACAATGATTGATTTTTTTTTCTACACCAGAGCGTCCGCTCTTTCTTCTATCTGGAATAAAATTAGCTTCATAAAGTACATTTTTTTTATACTTTACCCGTATTCGGATAATCAAAAACTATATCAAAATATTTTGTTTTGCTTCTGCGTGAGATTGTGTACGAGTTTAAAAATGAAATATGTATTTAACAATTTTGAACCTATAATGGTATAATAAGCTTAATATTATTCTAATTATCGCACGTATCTCGTAAAAGTTTCTCACCGAAAAATAAGTACTCTTATTAAAGATGGTTTAACTAGATAAGAAAATAAACACTTCTTCATAAAATGGTTAACACCCCGCATTATCCTAGAGCATTTTCGCGGCTAAGAATATTCAAGTTTATTACTTCAAGTTGGATACAGAGATAAATAATTAAGGCTTATAATGGGACAGAATTTTTTTACATTAAAGTTCTATTCAACAAATACATAGAAAATTGGTGTAAGTTAAGTAAAATAATAATTTGCATTTTATTTGACAAATGGTTCAAGGTCAATTAATAATATTAATATTTTAAATATCGGAAAATAACACAGACAAATTTTCATCCATTAGGAACATACGTAACGAGGTAAAAACTGGCACGAATAAAAATATATTCAAAAGACGCGTGTGTAAGTATGTATATACGAATAGGCTGGTGCGCTGCCGTGTTGAAAACGCATCTAGAAAATTCTGTCTGTCTCACTAGCGCGCATTCATAGCTATCAGCGCAAAAAAGACATCACATGCGCTTTGTATTATTAAAAAGCGTGTTTTAAATTTTAATGAATTATTTGGGGTTGGATTCCGAACGCTATTCAATGCGCATTGGAATCCAACAGGGAAATCGTGAGGCACAATTGCTATAATGAAAATATTTTCATTTCCTTTTATTGTTGATTTAAAATTAATATTTATTTAGTTTCACACCATAGTTGATAAATAATTCCCCGCTATCTTCCCATAATGAGAAATCAGAGAAATCTGGTAATTATTTTTGTTTTTTTTTTTTTTTT